>VWZS01002668.1:88748-148888 GCA_013397075.1 Rhabdornis inornatus | reverse complement strand
GTGCTCAGGGATGTTCAGGGATGCTTAGGGACGCTCAGGGAAGCTCAGGAATGCTCAGGGATGCTCAGGGATTTTCAGGAATGTTTAGGGATGCTCAGGGGAGCTCAGGAATATTCAGGGATGTTCAGAGTGCCCACACCACAGTGCCAGCACTCAGACAGGATGCAGAGAAAAAGCCCAGCCTGTTCATTCCATGCCAGCACTCTGGGGAGTATCCATGGAGGATCACAGAATTCCAGAATGATTTGGGCTGGAAGTGACCTTAAGGATCATCTCATCCCACCCCTGCCATGGCAGGGACACCTCCCACCACCCCAGGATGCTCCAGCCTGGCCTTGGACATTCCAGGGATCCAGGGACAGCCACAGCTGCTCTGGGAATTCCATTCCAGGGAGGAATTTCATATTCAAATAGTCCCTGAATAAAAGCTCACCCTGAGGACAGCTCATGCATTTTCCTGATATCCAAACAATTCCTAGAAAACTCAAATACTTTTTATTCACAGAATTTCCCCCAGAAGCCACCAATTTCCAACAGCACAGACAGTTAAAATCTCTGTGCTTGAGCTGAGGGACCAAACTAATCCCTGATTTAGGAGATGAAACCTTTCCATGGAGCACAAAATCCCAGGATCATTGAGGTGGGAAAACAGCTCCAAGATTTGCCAAGGTGCAAGGGCAAAACACCACCCACAAAGCTGTTGAAGGTTTTTTTTTCTTTAAAAAAGGGCAGATAATCCCTTCAGGCTGAAGATTTATAAAATGTTCCCAGTTTTCCCTATCAAATGGCTCGGAAAGATCCCATGCAAGGAGCAGGAAAGGCCCTTTTGCTTTTCTTGTGCAATGTTTTGCCACGCAATTCCTGAAGCAAGACATGAAATTAGAGAAACCTTGTGCTGGTATCACTTAATGAGTCACAGCCCTTCCAACTCAGAGCACAAAAAGCACAATATCAGAACTAGCTGTGCTTTTTCCCTGGCCCCTGCATATGTTTTTGTTGTTTAAAAAAAAAAATTAAAAAATAAAAAGCCTTGTTTGGGATTTGGGCCAAACATTGAAGTAACTATTTCAACAGGTGTTGGTTTCCTTTCAAGAACCTCCAAAAGGCACCCAGGGAGGAGGGGGTGGCTTGGTGTTTTTTTTAGGATTTGGGGTTTTTCCTCAGGATATTCCCACCTCAAAGCAGCACAGCACAGGGAGGTCAGGAGCATTTGTCTTTGTGCTGCACTTCCATGGAAATGAGGCGACCCCAAGAGCTGGGGAGCTCAGGCTGTTCAATGCCTTTGGCTGCATCGTTAATTTTAGCAAGGATAAACACTCCTGGAGATCCGTGCCAAAAACAAGAGAAGTGATTGCTGCTCCTTGCTCTCATCCATCAGCACAGCAGGGAGAGCTGGGCTGGCTGCTCTGCTCAGCTCCTGCCTTTCAGGACAGAGTGGCCCCCAGACTCCACATTTATTGGAGCCCATCAACAACTGCCACTTGCAATCTGGGAAGATCAAGTGGAAGCAGAGCAGGATTTGTGTCCTGAGCGTCTCCCAGCTCTGCATTTTGAGCTGGAAAACAAAATCGGTTTGAATTTTAGGAGCTCGCTGTCATTGCAGCAGGAAATCAGGAGTGAAATCAGCTCTGGTTTTTTCCTTCTCAGCAAAAAAAAAAAAAAAGCTGTAAATTTCTCTCAGTGTACCAAAATCCAGAATAAAAGTTTGTGAAGGGACCTTAAATATTATTTAATTCCACCCCACACCTTCCACTATCCCAGGTTGCTCCAGCCTGGCCTTGGACACTTGCAGGGATGGGAAATCCACAATTTCTCTGGGCAATCTGTCCCCACCCTTTAGGAAAACAGATGTTGTGCCTAAAATGAAATTTCATTTTCCTCTCCATATCCACCCTGCGAGGTGGAGCAGGCACATGGCACAACCGGGGATGAGATTTTCAGAAGGGTTTGATTTTAAAAGCAAGCAACAAAAAGGAAAAGTCTTTTCTTAATAGAAAAATTCCCATTACTCTGGAAATGTTAACAAGTCTCAGGGCAGCCCCAGGGTTATCTCCTGGGCTTGGATTCAATTAGTGCAATTTGGATTCTGGATGAATTTAGCCAGGGAAGGATGATAAGGAATTACTGAGTGCTCACCAGATTTATTAATTTCATCAACCACTAGAACTCAGTGACTCTACACTGCAGCTTTTCCATTTCTCTGTGAGGTGGCCAAGAGCAGCTCCCTGACAGCTGAAAATATTGCTAAATATCCCAGCTCCTTCCCAAGGAAGCTTTTGGTAAAGAAACAGCTTTTGCTTGTTAAACCACTTCATTTCTGCCTGGTTTTCTTGTTCTGAAGAAATGTTCCCCAAATGCCAGATCCAAATGGATCTGTAATTTTCCTTCCACCAGCCTTTTTCTTACTCCAAATAACTTTAAATCTTCACTTTTTTTTCTCTTTAAAATCGATTTTATTAATGAAAAATATAATTTATGTGAGCATTTATATGAAACAGATCGATTTTTCCATTTGGGTTACCATTTGCTGGACACCCAGCTGAGTTTGTAGGGAGAGATTCAGATTAAAAAAATAATAAATAAAGACAGAAACAAAGCCCAAAATACAAATCCAGTTTTCCTACAGACTTTCTAATATGCAGATGGGAATTAAGCGAAGCATTCATTAAGAATTCAATACTTTAAGTTATTGAAATTCCTCCCTGAAAAATTCTGAATAAATTACAGATTTGTGGGCAGAACTTAATGGGAAGTTTGGTGATTTTGGCACTGTAAATCAACCTAAATGCACTGTAAAGGTTTTTTTAAAATGGCTTTTTTAACACATGAAATTTGGACTGCCAGAACGATAATAAAAGGGTGGAGTGTCCGTTTGATAAAACCCCAGATATCTGATGACTACAGGAAGCAGAGATTTGGTGATAACAACTTTTTCACTGCCTTGCAGTTTCCATCCCTTTCTTAAAATTTCATTTTTTCCCCTTTAAAAAAAAAAAAAACTTCCTCTTTAGCACCTCCAGCTTAATAAGCAGCAAAACCAGCACGGATTAAAATCAGAAAAGAATTATTAAATCTTAATTGGGACTACAGTTCTGCTGGCAGGATTTAATGGGGGTTTTAGAGGCTGCTTTATTGGGAAATCCCGTTGTGCTGAGCACAGTTTGCTTGGACAAGGGATGAAATTCCCCCGGGAATTTTCACCTGGAGCACCCCGGGCCTGCTGCAGGATTTGAGATTTTTGGATTTTGGATGGGAGGAATTTGTCAGTGCCTGCGCTGAGAGGAAGCAGAAGGAAAAGAAGCTCCCAAATGCTGCTCTGGTTTCTGTCTGCAGTTGGAATTAAACAGCAAGTCAAACAAAAGCTGCAGTTCCTGCTGCCATCCCAGCGGGATTGGTGCCTTCAAAGGGACATTTCTGCCCATTCACAACCCTGGTGTTGATAAGAAAAGCAAATAAAAGCTTAAAAAGAAAGAGACCTTAACAGCGATTTAATGATTGCAGTTTAGATTTAGTGGCAGCGCTGCCACGGGCTACAAATCACCTCATTAACCCTTGAATTATTTAAAAAGTTCTTTAAGGTGCCAAAAACTCTCCAAACGCCCAGACCTTGGCTCCTCAAGGGAACTGTTCTCTGTTAATAATCCAAAATTCACGCTAAAATTTGAATTTTAAAACTCAACACTTGCTACTCAAATAATTACCAAAGTGAATACACATTCAAATAACTGCTCGTTGATGAACCCACCCTGAAAACTGCCTGGGATTTCTTTAATTCAGTGAGGAAGGAATCACAAATAAGAGAAAATCCTGGTAAACCAGGGAAAAGGGAATTTCTGTGTCGGCCACAATTTTAATTCCAGCAGCTCCTGGTGCCTTTCCACACCCCCAACCTGAAAATTAAAACCAATAATGAGCAGACACAAATGAATGAAGGTTGGGAAGACTTTTGGACTTTTTAATCTCTATAATCTTGGGAAAATACCGATTGTTTTTATAATTTTATCATGTTTTGGATAATTTATTGCAAATAATTACACATACTTCCATTATTTACACGTTACTGATATAAATTCACCCATGCTGTTATCAGATACTTCAATAGGTGGCTGAACAGATGGATTTGCAAGTTGAGCTTTTTATTTTAATTTCCCATGTAATTAAAAATTAATATTATGAACTCAAACAACAACAAGATTTTCACCTCAGCAGGCACCTGTAATATGTAAATAACGGAGTTTATCTTGCATGCACTGATAAATGAGGGAAATAAATTCTGTGGTGCAAAGGCTCATGTTTGAAACTGTCTTTTGGAGCACCTCAGAGGAAAAACAAGGTGTGATAACAGCAAAGCACAGCTCAAATTCTGTGATAAAACACCCAAAAGGGCCTGAGACACAGGGAGATATAAAATATCTGAAACTCCAGCCAGGTGAGCACGCTGCTGGCACTGAGAGATAAAAAACGGGGCTCGGAAATCCCAGTGAGTGCCTGTGGGAACAGCCTGGACACCGGGGCTTTCCCTGGGAATAATCAACATTTCAGAGGGAATGGGAACGGGGAATGGGATTGGGAAAAGGGAATGGGGATGGGGAAAGGGAACGAGGAATGGGAAAGGAAATGGGAATGGGGAATGGGGAAAGGGAATGGGGAAAGAGAATGGGGAATGGGATTGGGGAAAGGGACTGGGGAATGGGAAATGGGGAATGGGAATGGGGAAAGAGAATGGGGAAAGGGAATGGGGAATGAGAAATGGGATTGGGGAAAGGGACTGGGGAATGGGAAATGGGAATAATAGGGAATAGGGAATGAGAATGTGGAATGGGCAATGGGGGACTGGGGAATGGAACTGGGGATGTGAATAGGGAATAGGGAATGGGATTGGGGACGGGGAAAGGGAATGGGAATAACAGGGAATAGGGAATGGGGAATGAGATTGGGATTGGGAAAAGGGAACGGGGATGGGGAAAGGGAACGGGGAATGGGATTGGGAATGGAGAATGGGAAAGTGAAATGGGAATGGGGAAAGGGAATGGAATAACAGGGAATAGGGAATAATAGGGAATAGGGAATAATAGGAATGAGAATGAGGAATGGGCAATGGGGATTGGGGATGGGGAATGGGAGCAGGAATGGGAATGGGATTGGAGATGGGATGCAGAGGCAGCTCCTTCACCCTCCCCAGCCTCGTGTCAGGATGAAGAGCAGAGGAGCTGTGCCTCTCTGTGCCTGGGCTGTCACACTCAGGAAGAGGCAGATTTCCAAAGTCACCGATTTCCTGCAGTTCCCAGCCCTGCTCCAAGAGCAGCAGAGGCTCCAAAGGCGCAGCTGTTCCTCCCAGGAAGGAGGGGAAAGGAAATGAAGGCTGAAGTCGAGAGGAAAGGGATAATCCACAGTGAGAGCAGCTGCTCTGCTGCCTCGCCTGGGACCTCAGGGATTCCAGCAGCAGCTCGGAACAAAATGTTTTGCAACAGTTTGGAATTTTTTTTTGTATTTTCAGGGTGTTTTTAGTGTCATAAAAGTGAAGATTTGAAGGCTGGCTCTGGACAGAGGAGTGAGGACAAGCCCAGCACAAGTTCCCCTTGCTGCCTGTGCCAATCCTTGGTGGCCTCCCAGGGATCTTGGTGTCCTGCAGAGATGGATTTTGCAGGGAATGGGACAAGCAAAGCCAAAACAGGAAGCCAAATGTCTACTAGAAACGAAGTGAAAATTACCCCAAAAAAAGTGCAGACATATGGGATGAACTGGATGTGACCCCAGGCTTGTGGAACTGCTACATCACTGTTTACTCCTCCAGCACCACAAGTGTCACTCCAGCCACTTTTAAGGATTTGTTCCATTATCCCATCCCCGTGGCAGGACACAAACACAGCTCTCAGGCCAAGCAAATGCAGCCAGGAAGAACAAAAATGCAGGAAAAAGCCAAAAAAAAAAGCATTTTTGTAGGGTTTGGTTTTTTTGTTTTTTTTTTTTAAGGGAAGGAAGCTGTTGTAATATCTTGGAATTTAGCAGCAGTTTTGTTTCTGCCACTGAGACACTTCCCAAATAACTCCTTGCTCAGAGCTGAGAACACAAGGCCAGCCTTGATTTTCAGGGATTTTAATTTTCACCCCCAAAGCACTAAAACAACCAAATTTTCTTAAAAAAAACCTTCAAAAATTAACAACAAAACGGGAGGGGACACCTCCAAGGAGCAGGAGGAAAGGTTTGTGCTGCTGCCTGGGATTGTCCCAGCTCCCATCAGCTCAGAACAGAGCAAGGGGGAAGCAAAATCCTCCTCTTCCACCTCCTGGAATGAAATAGGAGCTCCATGAAAAAACAAACTGGGATTCAGGAAAAGGTGTTTTAATCATGAGAGTAATGAAAACTGCCAGGCACAGGGAAGGGCACAGCGAGGCAGCTGACTGGAGACTTTCTAAACCTGATTATTTTTAAGGTTACCTGACAGCATTGCTTCAATCCTGCACTTCCAGGGGCTTCCCAGGAAAATCCTGAGCTCTCAAAGGCTGCAACACCTGCAGGAGGCCCCCCTGCAGCTGCTGAAAAACCTCTCCAAAATTAAAGCAGAGTCACAGATTCTGTGCTCTGGCACAGGGGAAGGAGATGATGGAGTAAAAGTTCTTATCTCCAGCCTGTGATAACCTGAGGGAGGCATTCCCACCCTTTGGATTTGGGACTAAAATCACTCATTTTTGCAGGTTGCATGTCCAGAAGCAGAGAACTGGGAGGCAAGGATCACTTCTTTGAAATCATCAAACTTTGGGCACTTGGGTGACTCCTGGAGAACAGGAGACAAAGCAAACCCAGAAAGGAACCCCAAGAAACAACCCAAGAAAGGAAACCCCCAAAAAACAACCCCAGAAAGGAAACCCCCAAAAACAACCCCAGAAAGGAAACCCCCAAAAACAACCCCAGAAAGGAAACCCCAAAAAGCAGAGACACAGCACTACCCCACACAGCTGAGGTACAACACAGCACTCAGTAAAAAACAACCTAAAATTAAATTTATCACAGAAAAGGCTGAGTTAAAAGAGATCCCACCAGGATCAAGCTAAAATAAATTTATCACAGAAAAGGCTGAGTTAGACGGGATCTATCAGGACCAACCTAAAATAAATTTATCACAGAATACACTGAGTTAAAAGGGACCCATCAGGATCAACCTAAAATGAGTTTATCACAGAATAGGCTGAGTTAGAAGGGATCCCATCAGGATCAACTAAAATAAGTTTATCACAGAAAAGGCTCAGTTAAAAGGGATCCATCAGGATCAACTAAAATGAATTTATTACAGAATACACTGAGTTAAAAGGGATCCATCAGGATTAAGCTAAAATAAATTTATCACAGAAAAGGCTGAGTTAGAAGAGATCCCATCAGGATCAACTAAAATGAATTTATTACAGAACAGGCTGAGTCAGAAGGGATCTATCAGGACCAATCTAAAATGAATTTATCACAGAATACACTGAGTTAAAAGGGACCCATCAGGACCAAGCCCAACTCCAGCCACGCACAGGACACCCCAAGAACCCCAACTCAGAACTACAAAATAATCCAAATAAATCCTTTGCTAAGAGCAAAGATTAGAGTCCAGGCCAATCAATTCCATTGATAAGAGCTGAATGTTATTGATCAGCTGAGCCCTGGCCAAGCCCCAGCGCTGCACTTTTAACACTCCAAGAGAGCCAATTATTACTCATGAGTTCATGTTTTCTTCACCTTCCTGTTGAGGAGATTATTTAAGACCTCAAATCACTTCACTGGATTGTTTTGTCCTCTTATGAGTCATCTCCAAATTCCAAGGCCCCATTAGATTCTCCTGCAGGAGCTCCCCAGGTTGCCTGAGCTCTAAAACCGTGAGGAAACGGGGTTGTAAAAATCACCCAGGCTCGGAGCTCTCCCCCAATTCCTGTGAAAGTGGAAAAGATCTCACACCCCAACGCTATTTACAGCCCCTGAAATCCACAGTGCACTCAAATACTTTTTCTTTTTAAAGAAGTTTTTTTTTTAACAAGAAAAAATCAGTTTCTTCTTGTGAACCCAAAGAAAAACAAACTAGAGAGAGGAGGGGAGAGAGGAGGCAACAGCATTTAATGCTGTGATTATTTTTCATTCTTTATTTCTGTTTCATTTCTTTTCTAATCTCCGAACAGTGAAAACAGAGAAAAACTACATTTTTCTCCCCAAAATGAATGAATATGAATCATTGGGGGGGGTGGAGGGCAAAGAATCATTAGGAACACACCTTGCAGGGCTAGAATAAACAACCAAAACCATCATAATAAAGAATAAAACTTAATGCACAGGCTGTGCCTCGGTGTTTAAAAACACTTTGCTATTTCTGGCGAAACAAAGGTTTACTGTTTAAACCTTCACAGTCACAACTGAGCAGCAAAAACAGGATACAGCAAACTGGAGCCTTAAAATAGTGACTATTCTTCCGAGTTGTGCTCTATCACTGGGCAGGGAGCCAAGCAAAGCTACAACAGGCACCAAACCTGATTTGAGAGCTTTGAAAAACAAACCCCAGCCCGTGGCAGCTCAGCTCAGCTCCTTCCCTGCGAGCTTTCCAGGCGTGGATGCTGCTGATAATTCAGGAGAAAGCTCCTGCTTGAAGCTCGTTTATTATTTGATATCCAGAAGGCAAAGAAGAATTCTTTTGGTTCTCTTTTAGATGGAGCTCAGCACTCTTAAAATCTTGTTTATTTTTGGGAGTGTTATTAGCTGACAATGAATTGTGCAGAGGGTTGGGAGGCAAGGGTTGCTTTTTCTTTTGTTATCATCAAATTTTGGGCACTTGGGTGGCTCGTGGAGAACAGGAGACAAAGCAAAGCCAGAAAGGAACCCCCCAAAAAAACCCCAAAAACAACCCCAAAAAACAACCCCAAAAACAACCCCAAAAATCAGAGACACAGCCCTGCCCCACACAGCCAAGGTGCAGCACAGCACCAATTACTATAAACTAACCTAAAATAAATTCATCACAGAAAAGGCTGAGTTTAAAGGGACCTTCTTTTCTTAAAGCAAATATTCCTTCTGAGCAGGGATCTGATGGAGAACAATCATACAGCTTCAATAAAAAGTTCCTCAACCATCCCCATTCCTCCTATTGAAATGCCTCAGAAAAGCTGAAATAAAAGCAGAGATGCCCTCATTAAGTAAGATAAAAATAGCTTTTATGTTCCATTTTTTATTTTTAGCTAAAGAATTGAAAATTCAGTTATGTAACCCTACAAGTTTCGTAAATTAGGAGCCAAGCAGGGCATGTTTGCACTCTTTGGGGTTCAGGGGCACCTCACTCTGCCCTCAGAGTGGCCAAAAGCCACAGAAAATTGTTTGTGGCTCGAAAATGTGGCATCAGCCAACGCATCAGGTATCAAAAATATCCCAAATATCATCAGAGTCCAAATTCTTCGAATGCAAAAGGCTCATTCAGCACCATCATCTCCCTGAACCAGAGGCAAATCTAATTACAAGGAGAAGGTCAATCAGATATTTGAATCTGAGCTGGCTGCTGGAAACTTGTGCAATATTTAAGATATTAAATAAATATTAAATCAGATATTCTCTATCCCTCTTGCTGCCAGGAATACACAAGACTCTGCAAGGAATCAAAAAGTCAGAAGTCAGGGTATGAAACAATCCCTGCCTTCCCTTCTCCCACTGAGGTGTTTTTATTCCTTTAATCCAGCTTACAGATGTTAAAATCTCACTTTGAGGCTCCAAAAATCTCCTGCACAGCTTCACAAACTGCTCCTCCAACGGGTCTGAAGAGGCCCCATCCTGTCACCAACAACTGCTCCTCTGTCTGAGGTGGGAGCTATCAGCATCTGCCTGGAAATTCATATATTTTGGGATATCAACTCCAATTCCCTCCCCTCAGAGACCTCAGCAGTCCAAGGAAAATAATATTCACATAAATAGTAATAGCTGGGTACCAAAATTAATTGAAAATTCATCTGCCAGAGCTGCAGTGTGCAGTTAACACATCTTTACTGCTCTGGAGTGATAAGTAACCAGAGTAAAAGCAGCAGTGAGCAGCTCAGCAGGGAGAGCACAGAGGAGATTTTCCCAATCATCAGGAAAAGTGATAGAGCAGGCAAAGGAAGGAAAAGACACTTGGAGAAAATCTGCCTGTGAAGCAGAGACTTTGAGCCAGGGCTGTGGAATTCCTGCTGCAGCACTTCAGCCTCCTCCACTTCATTATTTAAGAGCTGGTTTTTGTGGGTGTGTGGTGGTGTTGTTTGAATGCAAAGGATTGTTCTGGTACGAGAGGAAGAATTTTCAATTCCTGAGAAATAATTTGCAAAACAAGGCTGTTATCAACACTTGGTTACAACTTTATAAAGTCCCAAGGAGCTCAGGCCAAAACATAAAACATAAAATGATAAAGAGGGGCTGTTCAATGCTCCCATGGCTCCACAAGCACTGCTGGAGATCCTCATTCCTGGATATCACTTCCAACAGCACGAAATGCAAATCATTCCAAACAAATCAAAGCAACATTTGAAATATTAACTCCAGACATGCTGATAATAAACACACACAAAGCAACATTTGAAATATTAACTCCAGACATGCTGATAATAAATTCACACATCCAGCTGCCACCTTGAGCTCACAGAATTCCAGAATAATTTGGGTTGGGACATTAAGGATTATCCAAGGGACACCTCCCACCATCCCAAGCTGCTCCAACCCTGTCCAGCCTGGCCTTGGACACTGCCAGGGATTCAGGGACACCAAAGCCTTTGGGCCACGTTTGTTTAACAAAATGTGAGGAGCTGAGAGCAAAAGAAACAAAAAAGTGAAGCAGCAGCGAGGTCACAGCTGGTCACTGTCACAAAATGAACCCTGTTCCCAAAAAAATCCACCTGATTTTGAATTTGCTGCTTTTCCCTCCCTCACTGGAACCCCTCAGCAACAGCTCCTCCAGCACACCTACAAAAACACCGGGGCAGAATTCCAGCCAGCACAACCAGGAATGGTTTTAACCCAGAAAAGCTTATTTTCTTTACTCTTTTTTTTTTTAAGACACAGCCTCACATTTGCTGAAAAGTGCCTTGAAGCCTACTTGGGTTTCAGATCCTGCCTTAGGCACAAAAAATATCGATGTCAGTGTGGAACAGAGCATTAGGGAGTGATCAATGCTGCAGGGCCATGCACCAAACTGCCCTTCCACTGCTCAAGAAAATGTTCCTTTGCAATCACAGATGGAAAATGGAGAACACAGACAAATATTTAGCCTTAAATACATTTTGGTTAAATCCCTATTGATCGTTTTTGAGAGGATGTTTGTTTTTTGCCAAATTAGTGTTTGATTACCACGACAATGAAAGTGCTTGATAATTTCACAGAATCCCAGAATCCCAGACTGGTTTGGATTGGAAGGATCTTAAATCATCAAATTCCACCCCATGCCACAGGCAGGGACACCTTCCACTACCCCAGGCTGCTCCAAGCCCCGGGCCTTGGACATTCCCAGGGATGGGAAATCCACAATTTAGCTGAGCAACCCCTGCCAGGGCCTCCCCACTCTCACTGGGAGGAATTTCTCACAGAAAATTCACACAGTGCAGGAAATCTGGGTTAAAACTCCCCCCAAAAGGCCCAAAGCCATGGGTTTGGTTTCATGTGGTCCATCCCTGCTGTACCCACACGTGGACACAGGAGTGAAAATTGTCACTGAAATGTGCCTGGTGCTGCTGCCTCAGCAGAGCCAAGGCTTTGATATTCCTAAAGTGCAGGAAGTGCTTCCCAACCCAAATCAATGGCATTGATAAATTGATTATAAAATGGAGAACAAACTGTTAGTGAGAGGAGCAGGGGGTTGATGGGCAGCAGATTTCAATAAACCTTGTTTCTGAGACAGTTAGAAAAATAAAAACGCATTGTACTCGATAAAAAATCCGATAAGCACTAATCTGATGGAGAAAGCCAAGAACAGGTAAAAATGGTTGCCAAAGCCCACGTCCTCACACAGCCACAACCACACTCCGGGCTTTCCAGGCCCTGGGGTTTCCCCCTCCTCCTCCTCTGTGCTGGAGGAACTGCTCTTTTTCCATTCCATCTCACAGATCCTGGAGATAGCTTGCCCTCAGGCCACACTGCTACTAAAATCATTTTTCAGTAGCAAGTATTCTTGAGAATGACTCTGAGGCACAATTCCTGTGGCTGTGTTTTGTGGGGTGATGTTTTAACCGTGGCCAGCACAGAACTCAGATGAACACAACACCAGCCCCTCCTGTCCCCGAGGGCTTTGGCACCTCTGTCACTTCTACAGTCACAGCTGGAACTCAAAGGCAGCACCACAAATTTCAATTTCTGACTGGTAAACCAAGAGAATCAGTATCCACACATCTCCCTTTTCAGTGTAACCACAGGCTCAGCTCCCCTCTGCACCTTGTTTGGAGGGGAAAACCCCAAATCAACCCCAAAGAACTGGAAGAACTGACTGAACCTCACCTTGAGAACAAATTCTCTTCCTAAATGAGCACCTTCTACAAATGCAAATTACCACCCAGTGCTGATGCTAAATAAAACCCAAGCTCAGCAGCCGGAGCTGAGTCCCACATGTTCACCCTGAGAATTACAACCAAACACCCAAAATGCAGCAGTTGTACAATTCAGCCTCACGTGCTCCCAGAGCCTTCCCAGCTTTGCTGCATCATTAACACCGAGGGATTTGGCCACTGCACACACAAAGATTTTGTCCAGCAGCAGCTGTGCTGTGTGGGAGTGATGGGACAATCAGTAAAAAAAGGCATTGTCTCCTTAAAAAAAAAAAAATTAAAAATCCAACAAAAGCAGCTTGGGTTTGCCAGAAGAAACCTTGCCCTGCTCGGTGCAGTTTCCCAGGATGGCACAGCAGAGCTCGGTGTTTACCTTGGACAGCTCAGGCAGGCTGAGGGAAGCCAAGGGTTGCACAAGAACAGAGATTCTTTGTGCCCTGGCAGGTCCCCTCTGCCTCTCACCCTGCTCATTTACAAACATTCTTTCAAAGAATTAAGGGCACTGCTGGCTCAGCCAGCCCGAGGTGGTGGCAGCACCTGGAGCATCTCTGGGAGTTCCAAACTCTCTGCTTTGCTTGGGGTCCTGCTCCATGATGGACACAAAGCTCCCAGGACATGAGGAAACAGCCTCGAGCTTTCCAGGCTGGGCAGCAGCAGGAATTTCTGCATGGAAAGGGTGGCCAGGTACTGGAGGGGGTGCCCAGGGGGGACTGGAGTCCCCTGGAGGTGGCACTCGGTGGGGACAAGCTGGGGATGGGCCACAGGTTGGGCTGGGAGGGCTTTTCCAACCTCAGGGATGCTGGGATCCATCAGAGAATGAAATTCATCACCCCAGTGGGTGAGAACAGATGAAGCCCAAATCACTCGTTTCTTGGAAATGTGCAAACTCAGAGTCCAAACTTTGGGAAAGTCAATGAAGAAAAAAATACCCTCTAGAGCTTGAAAAATTCCCATTTGTGTTTGGAGAGAAAGTCACTTCTAGCCTGAGCTGCCAGCTGGAAGCATCAATCTCTGCTAGGAGGGCTCAGTTCTGATTTTGATGAATTTCTTTAATATCTCTCAGACATTCAAAACCACCCTTACGTCATCAGGAATTTCCTTTGTATCACATTATTGAACAAAAACCTGCTGAAGACATCAGGAACCACTGCAGCTCTGTGTCATCATCATCATCATCAGTGTTTCTCATTTTTAAAAGCAGATTAGCATTCCTGATTTAACTAAGCTTTTAAATACTGTTTTGCATATTATCTACATCCAGTGCTGAGCTGGGGATGTACAAAGAGACATTTTGATCTCTTCTACAGCCAACAGGAACCAGAAAACCACTGAGTGTCTCATTTCTAAGTACAAATTTCGTGGCAGGGGAACGTGTGTGGGTTTTACACACACTCCATCACAAACTGTGAGGTTTTACTACATTTTTATTTCAAATAAAAATCAAATCTATGCTATTATAATATATTCCACTTGACAAAATTAAACTACAACAGGATTTTGTATTAAAATTAGCCAGGTTTAAAACGTAAACACCGACTTTTTACTTCACACAGTTTTCAGGAACTCAACAAAAGCCACACAGAATTTCGGATAACACCTAAAAATACACAAGCAAAAGGTGATGAAATTTTGCACAATGTTTGCAAACATCACCATTAACCTGGGTTTAATTCCCTGGGTTTGTTCCAGGGCAGGTGGGGCTGGGAGACAGCACCCACTGGCAGCTTTTTGGAATTTGGGGGGGGTCTCTTTTATTCCAAGGTAAGACTGCAAGGCCCATCAGAGGGAGCTCAAACACAGCTCTGCCTGAAAGCCCTCAAAATTAAGTGACTTTAAGTGAATATTAAAAAAAAAAAAGCAATCCTGGAAACCTGAGAAAATGTCCATCAAGAACCACCCTTAAAATGCAGGTCACAAATTGTCTTTAAAAATCTTACATTTTTTAGCATTTCAAAGTCGCATATTGAAGGGCTCAGCACTATCTGCACATTAATTTTTCGGTTAATTACAATCTGAAAGGGCAGCAACATCCTTGGATGAGTAAATAGCTGCATCAAAGCATCCCTGGGCTGAGAAATTGAAACAAGCCCTGGTAAACAAGCCCAGAAATCAGTGCAGTCCTGAAATTCCAAACCTCACAGAAAAAAATTAAAAAAAAAAAAAAAGGAAGGAGAAGAGCCACAAACAAAACACAGGAGTCAATGTCACAGAGAAAAAAAAACAACTCCCCCTCTCCTCTCCTCACCCACTTTGTTACTATGGGACTGGCAGAAAGCTCTGGATTATGAACACCAAGGTCCCACTCACAAGACAATTAAGCAGCTCCAGAGCTTCCATCGACCACCCACCTCCGCTCTGCGCAAGGTCTGCGCCTCCCAGCAGAGCTGAAATGCCAAAAAATCCACTGTGCCAGCTGAAAAACAGCACTCTGCTGCTCCACACTACAGGGAAACCCTGGGGAAAACAAAGTTTATTCTTTCTCAAATGATTTTTGGGTTTGTTTGGTTTTTTTTTTTTTTTGTGAGGGCGGTAAAGGAGGGGTTGATATCACAACGGATCAGAACTTCAAAATCCCACATGGATCCAGCATCATAAATAGGTGGATGATGACCATGAGAGAAAGGAAGTTCAGGATTTCTGCCTCTGCTCTGAGCAGTAACCAACAATAAAGCAGACGAGATGGTAAACATTGCAAAAAGACAATTACTAATAATGAGAAGGCAACAGAAATTTTGGGCTGCTTCCACCAACTGAGTAAGGCGTTTTCAAACTGACAGCAACGTGCTGCTTGCCAAATGAAAATGAGAGCAAACAGCAAAGTTGCGCTTAACCCCTTTTTGCTTTTATGCTGCATTTTAAACCCTGATGAAATCATGGAATTTGAAAGAAAAAGTCTACAAAGGAGACATTTTACTCAGCTCTCTGGTCAGTGTTTCCATCACTTCAGTACCCAGAATGCTCAGAAAAGTTATTCATCTTGGGTTCTTTCCCCAAAACCAGGTTCTTGAAAGTGTGTGATGGGTTTCCAAGTGCAAAACCTGAGCTAGGAGCGCTTGGATTCGGGAGAAACTGAAATGGGATTCAGGAGAAATGAATCTGGATTCTGCCCTCTCTTGCAGAAGGTGAGAGCTCAGCATGTGAGTTAATTGAAGGACAACCTGTAATTGCAGATTCCAAGAACTCCCTCAGGAACAGCCAGCTCTGGAGTGGCAGCAAGCACTGACCACTGAAGGCAAAATCCCAGGGTACTGAGCCACACAAGACAATTCCAGTGACTACAAACACCTCCAAATTATCCTCACTCTGCTCCCAACTAACTCCAGCAGGAACATCCAACACTCAGGTGAGCTCCAGCCTCACACCTTCCCAGGCAGGTGCCTTTCCTTTACATCCAACCAGCACCACCACCAATCCCAAACAAATATTTACCCTCTCCTCACACAGAGGAATAAAAGGGAACCTTTCACTGCAAATCCAACCGTGTGTTCTGTTGTTCCTGCAAAGCTTCTGCCGCAAACAGGCTCGTAAATTTTCTTGAAACAGTTAAAAACAAAACACTGACACAAGCAGGTGAGACAAGAACAACAATAGCCCTGACATCCCAGAATCTGGACCAGAAAAGGCATCTCGTGCCCGGAAAGCGCATTGGTTATGCCGGGAATTTCTGCTGATGGGCTTTGCAGAGACAGCACCAGCCAAGGGAGGCTTTGGAAGTGCAGCAATTTGCACCTACGACAACCGGAGTGGAACGGCAACAACACCGGCCACAGCGAGCCCGGCAGCTCCCGCCTGCAGCCGGGGATGCTCCGGGGGGCTCTGAGGGACCCCGGCCCGCGGGATGAACAACCAGGAGCAGCCTGCAGTGAAGAATCCGAGACACCTGCTGGGAGCTGCGAGCCCAGCTCAGCCCCCGGCCTGTGCCGGGATGAGGAGCTGGGGAACCCTCCAGGCCAGGCTGGAGGCACCGGGATCCCCTCAGAGCCGGGACTGTCCCGGGATGAGGGACGGGGGAGCCGCTCAGAGCGGGGGGATGGAGCCAGCACCTCCTCAGACCCCGCTGAAGGAACGGAGATCGCTTCAGAGACGGGGCCTGGCCAGAGGTGACGGAGCCGGGATCCCCCCTCAGACCCGGGCCTGTCCCGGGGTGATGCAATTGGGATCTCCCCTCAGACACCGGCAAAGCATCCGGGATCCCCCTCCGAGCTGGGGCCTGTTCCGGTGTGACAAACCGGGACCCTCCTCAGCCCCCTCGTAAGGGACACGGGGGTGGCCCCGCCGCAGCCCAGCGCAGCCCCCTCCCCGCCGGGCCCGCTCCGTGATGCCGCTGTCCCGACCCTCCAGCGGGCGGCACCGCGGCCTCCCCCCGCGGCAGGTGCCGGTCACCGGAGGATGCTACGGGCCCGGTGGGCGGCGCGGGCCGGGCCCGGTGCCGCCAAAACGGGGGTGGGGTGGACCGGGAGCCGTGAGGGGGGGGCTGAGGGAGNCGTCCCCGTGCCGGTCCTGTCCCCATCTCTGTCCCCATCCCTGCCTCTGCCCCGGTTCTGGTTCCTGTCCCTGTCCCTGTCCCTGCCTCTGCCCGCTCTCTGCTTCTGTCCCCGTCCCTATCCCCCATCCATGTCTCTGCCCCGGTCCCGGTCCCAGTCCTGGTCCTGGTCCCCGTCCCTGCTCTTATTCTTGTGTCTGTCCCATCCGTGTCCCGGTCCTGGTCCCTGTCTGTCCCTGTCCTCATCTCTATCCCCGTCCCTGCCCCTATTCTTGTGTCTGTCCTAATCCCGATCCCGAACCTTGTTCCTGTCCCCATCCCTGTCACGATCCCGGTCCCCGTCCCTGTCTCGGTCCCGGTTCTAATCCCCGTCCCTGCCCCTATTCTTGTGTCTGTCGTAATCCCGATCCCGGACCTTATTCCTGTCCCCGTCCCGGTCCCCATCCCTGTCCCGGTCCCTCTGTGGTGGCTGCTCATTCTCCTCCTGAAAAATCGACTTTAGTGATTCTCCCACTTCACTGAAATCACAAAAACTCAGGAGATGCCCGACTTGGTTTATCAGGATTTCATGCAAAAATCAACTGTAACTGCAAAAAAACAGCCAGAGCTCTCCTTCACGCTTTTATTTATTTCTTTTTAATACCTTCAGCATAAAAATCGGGCTTTGATTCGTAGTTGTCCGTCTGCCCTGAGATGGACACAGCAGAGCTTGGATTTGCACTGGGATGTGAACAGAGCAGGATCACGGGAGCGTGGCTGCTGCTTCATCAAGAGCCAGGAATAATTAGCAATTCTCCCAGATAATGAGCAGAGGTTGGGAGCGGGGTCCTGCCTTATCAGTGAAAAAGAGCTTTAAAAAAAAAAAAAAAGTGAAAAGGAGCTTCAAAAGGACCAACCGGGCTTTTGTCGCATCCCCTGGGCTCTTCCTGTTGAGTTGTCACCTCCTGCTGTTGTCACCTGGTTGTCTCCTGTCCCCTGCTGTGTCACACGGGTCCCTGTGCCCTTTGTCACGCCAGGGCTCGGTGCCAACCCACAGCCCCGGGCAGAGGGGGATCAGCACCACGGGAAACCCAGCCGGGTGAAGAGAAAGGTTGAGCCTGTTCTAATTAACATGAGAATAGAGAGGATCGATTAACCGGCGGAAGGGAGAACATTAATTAATAAAGAATCGGGTAACTTGCAGCCAAGGAAGTGCGATTTCTTGGTTTGCTAAAATTACTCGCAGTGTGGAGGTTTGAAACTCCTCGGGTTGGATTTGTGGAAAACTTCTGCAGAATAAAGTCCTTCCTAAACTTGTCCCCGTGTTTAGAAAGTCCCTGAATTGTCACCAGTGTGGTCCCCACCGAGCAGACCCCAGTTTAACACTTATTTCTCAGCACTTCCCACCCATTTTCCTACGATTTCCCACAATTATCCCGCTGATGGATGGATGAATGCTCATTCCAGGCTCGGGATTAGCCACAAAGTCACGTCCTACCCTAAATCCTCGCTGCCAACTTGCACTTAACATTTCCAACGAGAGCTGAGATACCATCTCGGGAAGGCTCATCCAGCCCCTGGCAGGACCAGCCCTTCCTCCCTCGCTGCTGGCAGATGTTGCTCCAACCCCTTCCTCGCCTTTCCCACCAGGAATAAACACCATTCTCCCTAAAATCCCCTCCGGCTGTGTACCCGAACAGCACATGACCTGCGAAATTGGCCTGTCATGCTAAAAGCACATCCATCACCGAGATTTAACAGGGAGATACTGATTATCCACATTGTTTTCGCTCGAGGAGCGAGACAATGATGAATAATTGGTGGAGTTGTCCTGGATTTCATCCCGAAGGGGCTGATATCAAACATCTCCAGCCCCAGCTGCCACTCTGCCTCTCCTGCAGCACCGCAGGATGAAGTGCCTGAGATGGAGCTTGATAAATTCTCCCCTTTTGGGTCTCCTGGGATGGGATCTGCACTCCTGGTTCGAGGGGAAGGAATGCAGATGGCCAGGGAGGCAAAGGGGAGGGGGTGCAGCTTCCTCCGCTAAAAACCTCCCTTAATTCTCGTTTAATTCTCATTGTTTCCCTGTGCAGCTTTATCAGATCGAATTCCAGCGCGAACCTGAAATCCCCAAGTTTCACCCGGGTTTGCAGCACGAGCTCCTCTCGAACGCCACATTTGGGGCTGCTGGAACATCCCAGACACCCAGAGCTCCAGGTTTTGGGGTGGCTCTGGGGGCTGCTGCCCCTGCAGGGAGAGGCTTCGGTGGGTTCCAGGTTTGCTCCTTTTCCCAGGGAATCGGGACATTCCACGGACAGAGCCATAAACTCCTGTCCCAGGGTCATTTCTGTCTCCTGCCTCACCTGGAGCACACCTGGGGCCATCTCTGACATCTCACCTGAAGTGTCCCATCTCACCTGAAGTGTCCCATCTCACCTGAACAGCTCCATCTCACCTGAACTGCTCCACCTCACCTGAATGGCTCCATCTCACCTGAACTATCCCATCTCACCTGAAGTGTCCCATCTCACCTGAACTGCCCCATCTCACAGAATTCCCTCACCTCACCAGAAAGCCACACTGGGACCCCCCAGAGCAGCCCCCCCGGCTCTTTCCAGACGTGTTTGGGAAGAAATTTTGGTAACTGAGACCCTGGAGCAAACAAAGAACCCCCGGGGCCGGGGCTGCTGTGGCCACATCTGCCAAAAACCCTCCCGGAGCAACCTGCGGCCTCCTGGGGCAGCTGTGCTGCAGGGAGGNCCTGAACTATCCCATCTCACCTGAACTGCCCCATCTCACAGAATTCCCTCACCTCACCAGAAAGCCACACTGGGACCCCCCAGAGCAGCCCCCCCGGCTCTTTCCAGACGTGTTTGGGAAGAAATTTTGGTAACTGAGACCCTGGAGCAAACAAAGAACCCCCGGGGCCGGGGCTGCTGTGGCCACATCTGCCAAAAACCCTCCCGGAGCAACCTGCGGCCTCCTGGGGCAGCTGTGCTGCAAGGGAGGAGCTGCTGTTCGCTGGGTTTGATCCTTCAGAACCTCCCTGGCAGACAAAATCCAGCTCCTTGCTCTCCCTCAGGGCTTTCCCAGGAAGGTGTGAGCTTGAGGGACTCACACAGCACCAGGGCAGGACTCGAGGCTGTGCTGTGATCCTCAAATGAGCTGGCAGTTCCTTTTTTTTTTTTTTGCCTGCAGACACAAAGATTTTGATCTTTCACACTTCCTACTTAATGTTCCTGTTGACATTCCCATTATCCTCACAGAAGGATATCCTCAGAGTCCCCAGTTATTTTGAACCGGGCTCCAAACCGTGCTCGGAGTAGGAAAACATTCTCTTGTTTCACTTGGAACTGGTGAAAATGTCTTTAATTTGAGATGTCCTTGTTTCCAGAGGGCAAATAAAAGCACCTGAACCACTCTCCCCTCCAACAGCCCAGCAAATCCACTCACACCGGGGGTTGGCTCGGCTCCCTGCACCAATATTCCCTTGTCACCCTTCCAGCTTCGCTCCTTTACCATTCCCTGTAAATTCTAAAATTACAGAAATCCAAGCAAGCAGCGACTGCTGAGAGAAATTAATTCTCATTTCCACACCTCGGATCTTTTTGCTGCTCCGAGAGGTTTTGGCAGCCACGCCGAGGGTTCTGTTCCCCGTCCCTTTTCCCAGAATCGGGGCTTGGCTTTGTTCCACACGGGATGCAGGGATCGTTCGCGGGATGCTGAGATCATTCCCAGGATCGTTCCTGGGATGCAGGGATCGTTCGCGGGATGCAGAGATCATTCCCAGGATCGTTCCTGGGATGCAGGGATCGTTCCCGGGATGCTGAGACAATGTGGGGAGCTGGGAAAGCTGCTCGGCCACTCCGTGCCTTCCCAAAGGGATGGGAGGCAGAGAATTCCATGTGGGAATTGCCAGAGGCAGTGGTGAGGAGGTGCCTGACACTCCCTGACACTCCAGGAAGGACGGACAGACACAGTTCCCGAGGGATGGAGGGACAGGACACAGGGAGTGGCTCCCCACTGCCAGAGGGCAGGGCTGGATGGGATACTGGGAGGAATTCCTGCCTGGGAGGGGCTGGGATGGAATTCCCAGAGGATGTGGGAGCCCCTGGATCCCTGGCAGTGCCCAAGGCCAGGCTGGAGCAGCCTGGGATGGTGGGAGGTGCCCCTGCCACGGCAGGATCAGCTTTAAGGTCCCTTCCATCCCAAATTCCACGCTCCCGTGATCCTGCTCTGGTCACATCCCAGTGCAAATCCCAGCTCTGCTGTGTCCATCTCTCAGGGCAGACGGACAACTACGAATCAAAGCCCGATTTTCACACTAAAGGTATTAAAAAGAAATAAATCAAGGCGTGAAGGAGAGCTCTGGGTGGTTTTTTGCAGTTACCGGTGATTTTTGCATGAAATCCCGATAATCCAAAAAACCTCGGGCACCTCCTGGGTTTCCCTCCTTTCAGTGAGGTGGAAGCATCACTAAAATCGATTTTTCAGCAGGAGACTGAGCAGCCAGCACAGAATTCCTGGTTTTGTGGCTCCTGGGAGCTGCTCCCTTTCCCCAGGGACATCTCCCACTATCCCAGTTCGCTCCCAGCCCCATCCAACCTTCAGGCACTTCTTTTTTGGCTGCTCTGGGAATTCCATTCCAGGGTCTCTTCACCCTCAGAGAGAAAGATTTCCTCCCAAAATCCCATTTCGATCACCTGTCAGGGTTCCTCTTACCCCAGGGATTATCCCAGAAGCTGCAGCACTCAGGGCTGACACACTGAGGGCACCTCTGCCCATCCAAGGGTTAATCCTGACCCTTTTCCATGGGGAAAACTCTGATTTTCTCCCTCAGGAACACCCAGCCCAGGCTTTTGGCAGCCTCCCCTGTCGTGCAAATCCCAAATCCTGCAAAAAGGAACAGCCCAGGCACGTTACCTGCACCCTGGGGCAAACTCCTCCCTTCCAAACCCCCCTGAAATCCAAACATTCCTGTGAAATCCAGCTGTGAACCGCTGTCCTGGAGGGCTGGCACTGAATGCCAGCATTGATCCTGCCACAAAGTCACTCTGCATCCTAAGGAGGATCAAACACCGCCCCAGGCCACAGCAGGGAATGGGGGAAAAAAAAGAACTTTGCATTTAAAGCTAAATAATTGCCAGCTCTGTGGGCAGGCCCAGATCAGCAGCCTGATTACAAACATCGTTTAACCACATGGAAAATGGCTTTTAGTGCAGCTGGGACCCGGATGATCAAAAATATGAAATATATTAAAGGGTCCATTCTGCTTTAGGTGCTCCTGATGTGGTGCAAGCCCAGTGACTTCAAAGGCTGATGGGCAGCCAGCAGCAGCCTGGGCTGGTGGCCTGCACAAACAACCCCCCAAAAAAAGAGATTTTCATTTCTTAAGAAGCCATATAAACCAGTTCTAGCTAATTACAGGGGCCTGGGTGTGAAAGAGCAGCTGCAAAGCCTCAGGGACCCAGCCAAGAAGCTTTGATTCCTCTCTCCAGCTTATTAAACTTTCTGAAAACTTTTGCCCCAGCAGCTTTTTCTGCTTTCAGAGAATCCCAGAGTGGTGTGGGTTGGATAAAGATTGTCCAGGGAGGCACCTTCCACTGTCCCAAGTTGCTCCAAGCACCCCAACCTGGCCTTGGACACTCCCAGGGGTGGGAACTGTCACCCTCCTCTTCCTCCTCACCCTTTCCCTGATTTCCTGGGGCTGATTTTGGGGGGCACAGCTCAACCAGCAGCTGTTTCCCAGCAGAAAAACCCATTTTGTGTTCATTTTCTGGAACCCTCAGTGTTGCAGCAGTCAGAAATGTCCCTGCCCCACAAATAAAAGCTGAAACTTCTCCCTGGAGCTGAGCTATCAAACAGAGAAGCGCCTGTTCCTGGAGCTCAGTGAGGAGCTGGGAACAAGAAACAAAAAGTTCTGGAGGCTGTGGGATGCTGCTGTGCCCACTCAGCATTAACATGCAGAGAGGAATCAGAGCTGTCTCTGCACAAAACACCTCGGGGGGAGAGGTCTGGGGGATATTTCTGTGCTCCCAGCTGGAATCCAGGAGAGCTGAGCCCCCCTTGGAAGGACAGAGCATCCCTCCTGATGTGCCAACACCCCCAGACTCTGAATTCCTGCAGTCACATCCCCTTTTTCTGCTCCTTCAGTCCTCCCAGATTCTGAATTCCTGCAGCCACATCCACTTTTTCTGCTCCTTCAGTCCTCCCAGACTCTGAATTCCTGCAGCCACATCCCCTTTTTCTGCTCCTTCAGTCCTCCCAGATTCTGAGTTCCTGCAGCCACATCTACTTTTCCTGCTCCTTCTGTCCTTCCAGATTCTGAATTCCTGCAGTCACATCCACTTTTCCTGCTCCTTCAGTCCTCCCAGACTCTGAATTTCTCCAGCCACATCCCCTTTTCCTGCTCCTTCAGTCATGAGTGATGAAATCCCATTCATTTGTGCGAGCAACTGGAAGATTTATTGTAAATAAAGTTCTGCACATTACACAACTGGCTAAAAATCATAATTAGAGCTGCACTGGGGAACATGTTTTATTTATCCTGACAGTAGTCTGGCTCCAATAATCCTGCTGTGATAAATGTCCCAAAAGTTTGTGGAGTTTCAGCAGCTCCAGCCCTTATCACAGCCATGGAAGTGGGAATTCCTGCCTGGGTTTGATGTGGCTCCCACAGCAGCACTCCAAACCAGCACCAGGCTAACTGGGAGCTGCTGGGAGTGTCTTCCTTCTGTCTGAATCAAAGAAATTTGAATTTTTCCACTGCTGCTAAAAAACTTCCAGGGCTGCAGCCATGTCTGTGTGAATTATCCGGGTTCTGGGCTAGGGAGAAGTGACAGTGGGATTGGGAGCAGGCAGAGCCTCTGGAAAAGGGTCAGTGACACCATTAATGGGATGCAGACATTCCCAATCTCGCTGCTTTCCACCCTGCCAAGACTCCCAGGGCTGCCTTTTTCGTTTTAAGCACAATTTCAGGCCCATAAAACATCAGAGGAGACAGGAATTGTTCTCCCAGCCCTGACAGGAGCCTCTGCAGGGACACAGGGGCTCTGTGCTAACGATGCTCCAGCTTCTCCTGCTCCCCCAGCTGCTCAGGGGCATTTCCAAATTTACCCAAATTCACCCCCAGAATTTTTATGGCTGCTCCAAGACCCATAAATGACTCCAAGCTCAATCAAACATTGATCTGGCTTTGCTCATCCCTCGGGAAAAGAGGAAAAAAAGAGGAGCCCAATCCACCTCCTTTCCATCCTGGGAATTGTTTCCACACAATCCCATCTGGATTTATGGGAAAACCCTCCTGGAACCATCAATTATTGACTCCACCAAAAGCACCAAACCCGTTTCTTGTCAGAACATCAGAGAGTTTGTGCCCAGCCCAGCTCAGAGCCAAGACTCCATCCCCTGCACAGGGGTCAAGCAAAATCTGTGATCCAAAATATTTATGGTTCACAAATATTTGAGTCTCTGCTAAATTTAGAGGGGCCAAAAGATTTCCAGCTCTCTTGATGAGAAATAATTATTTACATTGCTATAAAAAGAACATTCCAGCAACAAAGAGCTGCCGTGCTCTGATCCAGAGACCTCCGGATTTTTTCCCAGCTCCTGCTCCTCAGTGGCAGGGAATAGGAAAGGGAATCTCAGGTTAGCTCTGCTTCATGGCAGGCAATTGTTTAATAAATAGAATTCCAGAAGGGCTTTGTGCATCCTCCAGTCTGCAAAACAACACTCCCAACAGGAATGAATACCTGGATTACATTTATTTTTTGCAAGGTTGTCCTTAAAAGTGAGACCAAACAGGCTTTGCCACGTTTTCCAAGGATTTTCCTCTTTCCCCCCGACACACCCACACACCTACCTGAGAGCCTGCAGGGAAAAACAAAGTTTGGTTTCCTCAGGAAGGGATTCCAGGGATGTGAGGGATGGGAACCACAGCTGCACATCCAGAAAAACTCAGGGATCACAGAGCACCCAAACCATCCCCTGCTGCCACAGGAACGGGGGGAAATTTAAAATAAAGCAGGGAACAATATCTAAGTGCTGTAGAATCATGGAATTCCAGAGGGCTTTGGGTTGGGAAGGGCCTTAAAGCCCAGCCAGTGCCACCCCTGCCATGGGGACACTTCCACTGTCCCAGGTGGCTCCAGCCTGGCCTTGGACACTCCCAGGGATCCAGGAGCAGCCACAGCAAATCTGGGAACCTGTGCCAGGGGCTGCCCACCCTGCCAGGGAAGGATTTATCCCCTAACCCCCCTCTCTGTCACTCTGGATGAAGGAATGACACCTTCAGCAGAGGATTGAGCAGATCCTGCACACAGGGAAGGGAGGAACACCCCATTTGTTACCAACCTGAGAAAGACCATTTTAATAAACACGTGCAAGCATTCAACGAGGAAAATCCATTCTTTAATAACTGTGAAGCTTGAACTGAGCTCCAGTTCATCCTCTCAGCATCTCCTGTCTCTGCCAAGCCCATCCTGGGCGTTTCTGGCAGCCAGGCCAGGCCAAAGGAACAGAGAAAAGGAGTCAATTAAGTGCCTGAGAGCCCTCCAAGTGCAGCATTCCACACAGCAACACGTCCTTCCCATCGATTTATCACTGGCAAAGCAGCAAATGGAGAGGAACAGAGGAAATTCTGCATGGCTTTTATCTGAAATTCAGAATGCCAGCGCCCTGCACCCTACCCAGAGCTGCTCTGATCCCCTGAATTCCAGAAAAATCTCTGAGGTGTGGAGTTCATGCTTTGCACAGAGCTCTCAAGGATTCAGCAGCACACCAGACATTACGAGTTGTCACTAAAGGTTGCAGCCCAGGATTTATTTCACAGCAGAATGCAACAGCTTCTCTACAAAAGGAGACCTTGTGCATCCAAACCAAGCTGACACAGATACAAAACAAAGCCCTTGGAAACAGAATTCCTGATAAAAGCAAGAGATCTTTGCAATTCATTCATCAAATTAAATAAGGAAAATGGCTTGGAGGAGAGGAAAGTTCAGGAAGTGTTCTGTGCAGTGAAGACTTCACAAAAACGACAGAGCCATCTTAAACCAATCTCTTAATTTAAAATACCACCACAACAACAAAAACCACATTCCACTGGGGCTCCCATCACTTTGGGATGCCGAGCAGCTCATTCACATGAAAAACCCCCCAGCTGCTGGAGGAGTAGCACCCACCTCCTTTCCTGGAGGAAGAGCTGGGAAAGGTGAAAATCCTGACCCAGAATCTGCAGGAGCTCTTGGCTTCACTGATGGACGGCTGCAGAGCTCTTATTGCCAGGGCAGCCAAATTTTTTGGCACTTCTAAACCCAAATAATCATGCCTGTTTATATATAATCAAGCTTTCACCATGGCTTTAGTGCTGCAAACTCTGCACGCCCCAATTAAGGGAGAATTTCTGCACTCGAGGAGCTGGAGGGGGTGAGGAATTGCAGCATGATCCAAGCACTGAAGACCAGAGGTGTGCAGGGATAAATATTCCCTTTTTCAGGAAGGGAAAAAAAAGGAAAAGTCACCTTTGAAAAACAGGGATCTGCTTTCCCAATGCAAGCACCTGAGCTCTTGTAGCTCCCACTGTCCTTTTATTGCTTCTGGAGGTCAGTGTGTTACACAGGTTTTGGTATTTTCTTTTTTTTTGTTGTTTGCTAAAAAACCAACAAAGCGACGCACAACGATTTTTTTATTTTTGGAGCTATTGATAAAAAAAACCCTCACCTGATCTGTTGGAAACAAGACCCCAGCGCTGAGTGGCTCCTGAGCTGCCAATGTTTGCAGTGCGTGACGCCGTTAAAAATACGAAAAGTTGGCAAAATTCACCCCCCACCAAAAAAAAAAAAAAAGAGAGACGGAGAGAGAGAGAAAAAGAGAGAGAGAGGAGAGAAAAGCTTTTCCCAGCTGTAACATCTGTTCAGTCTGCCTGGCTGACAAGTGCTGCTGATGGAACTGCCTTGCCAGCACTCCCCAGCAGCAGGAGGGACTCTCTGGAGCAGGGAACTGGAGCTGTTTTGTCCTTTTCTTCCTCTCCCACAACCCCAGAGCCCCCCCAGAGTCACCTCTGGCTCGTCACCTGCGGGAGGATGACGGGGGCACAGGCAATGCCAGCAAAAGACTCAGGGAAGTGCAAATCCCTCTCCCACTCATCTGTCTCGGTGTTGTAGACCTGCACGATGCTGGTGACGTTGTTGAGGTGCCAGTTGTAGCCCCCCACGATGTAAATCTTTTTTTCCAGGAGGCAGCAGCCGGCCTCTGACTGCCCTGCACGCATCGGGCTCACCGTGGTCCACTGGTCCGTCTCGGGGACGTAATATTCCACAGCCAGGACATCAAAACACCGATCCACGTGGTCCATGCGGCCTCCCAGGGCGTAAATCCTGCTGTTGGCACTGACCATGGCGTGCAGCACCCTGGGCTCGTTCATGGGGGTTTTAAATTCCCACTGATCAGCAGCGGGGTCGTAGCAGTGCAAGGCTTTTTTGTCCTCCACGGAGATGCCGTATCCTCCCGAGATGTACAGCCTGTCCCCCACCGTGGCCCCGGCGTGGCCCCAAGTCCTGCGCTTCAGGGAGCACACGTAGCTCCACTCGTTGTCCTTGGGGCAGTATTTCTCCACCGAGGCCAGGCTGCCCGAGCGGTTACGGCCACCCGTGGCATAAACCATCCCTCGCAGGACATTGAGCTGGAACTGGATCCTGCTCTCCTGCATGGCCTGGATGCGCAGCCACTGGTTGAGGTGAGGGTCGTAGCGATAGGAGACGTCCACGGCGCCCTCCCCGCTGCGGTACTGCAGCTGCTGCCCTCCCACCAGGTACACGAAATTATCCAGCACGGCCACGCAGGAGTGGCTGCTGCCCACCTCCATGTCGGTGAGCTCGCGGAACTGGCGGCCGGCGGCGTCGGGCAGGCAGAACACCTTGGAGCTGACGGTGCGGTCGTTGTCGGTGTAGGGGGTGCCACCGAAGGTGACGAGGGACAGCACGTCCGAGCGGATGGCCGTGCGCGGCGACTGCATCTCGTGCTGCCTGAAGGGCAGGATCTGGTAGTTGAAAGCCTCCAGCAGGTACTGGCGGCACAGCATGTCCTCTACCATGATGTCCAGGGTCTGCACGCTGTCCACCAGCTCCGAGGATTTCATGAGAGGGAAGCGGATGTGGCACAGCACGCGGCTGGCGCTGGCGCGGCGCGCGGGGTCGAACTGCAGCCAGCGCACGGCGGCGCGGAACAGCTCGATCTCGCTGCAGCTCTTGAGCTTGTTGCTCTGCAGGAAGAACACCAGGCGCTCCAGGGGCAGGTGGAGGAAATCCTCCTCCTCGGAGATCTGCAGGAAGTGCCTGAAGGTGAAGGCGTCCACGGATTCCTTGAGGGAGGCCAGGCTGAAGGTGGTGGCCATCTGCCCGATGTTGAGGCACGTCTCCACGCTCATGGCTGACTTGAGGAACTCCTCGCACAGCTCCACCACCGGCACCATCTGCAGGAAGACGGCGGCTCCCAGCACGTCCTGGATGCAGTCGAGGTCCAGGGTGACCTCGGCGCTGTAGGCGAAGTCGATGATGTGCTTCAGGCCCTTGGCAGACACACCTTTGAGCTCGATCACGTCCTGGCTGGCTTCTCTCATCCCGCCCGTGAACATGGCCCTGCAGGTCAGAACACAAACAAAAAAATCCCCCCCATTTAAGCAAAAGACGGCCCTGCAGGTCAGAACACAAACAAGAAAAAATTCCCACCTGTTTAAGCAAAAGATCCCCCTGCAGGTCAACAACACAACCAAAAAAAAAATCCCCCCCCGTTTAAGCAAAAGATCACCCTGCACATCAGAACACGAACAAATAAAATCCCTCCCATTTAAGCAAAAGATGGCCCTGCAGGTCAACAACACAACCAAAAAAAATCCCCCCTGTTTAAGCAAAAGATGGCCCTGCAGGTCAACAACACAACCAAAAAAAAATCCCCCCTGTTTAAGCAAAAGATGGCCCTGCAGGTCAACAACACAACCAAAAAAAAATCCCCCCTCTGTTTAAGCAAAAGATCACCCTGCAGGTCAGAACACAAACAAATAAAATCCCCCCTGTTTAAGCAAAAGATGGCCCTGCAGGTCAACAACACAACCAAAAAAAAAACCCTGTTTAAGCAAAAGGTGCAGCACCTCGGGGTTGGGTTTTATTTAACACTCTGATTCTCTCAGGGTGGGGAAGGGGGGAATAAATCAAGGCTAAATCTCTACGAGCCAGGAGGAATGAGAGTGTGTGCAATGACTTACATAAGGCTTGCATAAACAGTGCACTGAGGAGGAATATTCAGCAACTGGAGAAGTTTTTCAATCCCACTGGCAGCAGGAATAAGAGCAGACCACAGGACCAAGCTCCAGGAAGAGGCAGAGCTGCCAGAGCAGGGAGTGAACAATTCTGGACACCAATGAATCCGTGATATCCAACAAAAAAAGGATCTCACAGGATCTGCACCAGCAGAGATTGGGAGCTGCACCCTGAAGGGTTTCAGGTTTAGGATTTGGGAGCACAAGGAAGGGACACACCTGTGGTAGGAGGCCAGTGATCCCTGGCCCTGTTATCCTGTTACCTCACAGGGAGGTAGGAAACGGCTCAAAACATTGCAGGTGCAAACACATCTCAGGAACAGCTTTGGTCTTCCAGCAGAACCTCCCCTCCAAGGCTCCTTCCTGAAAAAATGGGAGCTGCAGCCCCTCCAGCAGGGCCAGCAGCAGGGGGCTGACAGGCAATTAAACAAAAATGGGGGGAAAAGGCTCAGTTACAGCACAGCTGTGAGCACATCCCTCGCCCAGGCCAGCAGAGCTTAGGCCCTGCCTGGATCACCTCCTTGGGAGGCTCCTAAATTCCACAGGAAGCACATTCCACACCGAGGGCTGGGAGGCCAGGGCTGCACTGGTGGGGTTTGGGCCATTTCCAGCCCTTTGGGCCATTTCCAGCCCTTTGGGCCATTTCCAGCCCGTTCCAGAGGGTTTTGTTGCCCAGGGGTGGCTGGGGGTAAAGGTTGGCAGCACCTCAAAGAGCAGTGGCAGAGCAGCTGTGGGTCAGGAGAAGTCAGAGCAGGTGACACGGGGTGACAACGGGGTGATGTGGAGTGTCACCACCCCCTGCCACTGCACACACCTCCCAGCAAGTCCACGAATTGTCACACAAAAGGTCTTAAAACTGCACATTTTGGGCTGGTTTTTTTCCCACCTGCTCTTTTCCATGGGAAAGGTAAATCCGTGGTGTCACCAGAGCTGCCTGTGCCGACTCCAAGGTGCGAGTCAGCCCCAAAAAATGCTGACCAGACCCTGCATCGACACAGGAATAAAGGAATATCTTGGGAGCACTGTCAAAAGACAGGAGTTCCAAGTTTCCTGTCCAAACCAGGCTAGAAAACCTGCTGCCGTCCAGCATAAACCCAAGAAATCCTAAATGACCTAAACAAGGAAATATCTGCATGTGAGATCAGCCTGCTGTAACCCAGTGACCAGCAACACTGTTCCCAATTATTTGTCCGTGCAGCAGATGAGAGAATTCTGCTGAAATCCCTGCACATCCCACATCCCAGCCCTGATCCCTCACCCCAGAGGACACCCAGCCACGTGTGTGCTCCTGCACCAGCTGAGCAGGGAGAGAGGGAAGCATTTATTGTTGCCATGCTGAAGACAAATCACCAACTAGAATGCAATTCCTTTCCAAAAGTGTTATGGTTCTAAAGTGCTGATTATATAAATGCCTCAATTTCACTCTTTTCCCTCCCCCTTCTCACAGAAGAAAAAAAAAAACACAGAGTGTTTTCAAAAGCTGGATTTTTCTACAATTGTTCCCCAGGACAACCTTCTTTAGCACCACTGAAGTTCTGAGGAGGAACCTACCCAGCAATCAGATTTTGACAGTGAAACCACCCTGGCAGTGGTTTCCACCCAGCAGGGAGGAATAAAACAGAGCCATCAGCATTTGAGGGGAGAGCAGATCCAGGATTAATGGTGTTCCTGCTCAGGAGGGTTTGTGTTAGCCCAGGGAGAGAGGAGGGAAAATGAGCACAGAGCTGCTGAAGGATGGGCAGAGGGACAGCAGAAGTGAAGCTCCTTGGTCCTGTTTGCCTGCTGGGAGGGACCTGCACATCAAGGGACGGCAAATCCCACCAAGAGCCCCTTTTCCACCCCTCTCAAAGTCTGGAAAACTCCCAGCTCGAGTTCTCTGTGAGTCTGAGCCTTCCCTGCTCCCGGTGTCTCCATGTCCCTCAATTCACTCTGCCACTGGTGCTGCCCCAAAAACATCCCAGACTCAAAGATTCCCACTCAGAGCTGTTCCAAGAGGGTTTGACAGAGAGAGTCAGTCCTGAGGAGCAGCTGGGGGAGTTGGGGAAGGGGCTCAGAAGGAGAAGAGGAGGCTCAGGGGGGACATTTTGGCTCTGCACAACTCCCTGACAGGAGGGGACAGCTGGGGAGGGTCGGGCTCTGCTCCCAGGGGACAACAGGACAAGAGGGAACAGCCTCAGGCTGGGCCAGGGGAAGGTCAGGGTGGATATTTGGGAAAATTTCCTCATGGAAAGGGTGGTCAGGAATTGGCAGGGGCTGCCCAGGGAGGTCTGGAGTCACCCTGGAGGTGTCCAAGGAGTTCCTGGACATGGCACTCGGTGCTCTGGGCTGGGGACAAGCTTGACCTTGATGACCTTGGAGATCTTTTCCAACCTCAAGCACAATTCTGTGATTCTGTGACAAAGGCAAGATGGATAAAACACCTATTTTCACTCAGGGCTGAATTCCCTGCCCTACAATTGTTTTCCTCTGCATTAATTTGGCTGCAGGAACTCCTCGTGGTGTTTTGGTTTTCAGCCCACAGCAGCTGGGACAATTCTCCCAGATCTTCTGGGAACACACGAGGACCTTGGTGCTCCCAGCCCAGGGCAGGGAGCCCTACAGACAGAGCAGTGCTGGTGAAAGAGAACAGGAGGATGGGATGCTGCATTTTGGAGCCCTCACTGCCACTCCCAAACCAGCTCAAGCGGCTCCAACAGCAAAAGCAGCACCAACACCTGCCCAGGTGGGGTCAAAACCTGAGCTTGGACCTCTGCCTTGGCCCAGCAGCTGTAGTTGAACAAATCTGAGTGCAGAGACTGATCCTGAACCTCTACCTGCCTGCAGGACATTGTGGAGCAAACCAAACCTCCAAAGGCTTCTGTGGGGTTGGAATTTTGGGGTGTGCTGGGGAGCTTGGGGTGGGGGAGGATGAGGAGGCAGCAAACCCACGGGAAAGGTGGAAGTGCCTGCTTCCCTATGGGATTCTCACCTGAAATAGTCACTGCAGGCAGCCAAGACAACTTTATGAACCTGAAACACTTCATTATTTATAGTGAGGATGACATCAAGCAGCTGAGCCTGGGCTCGGAGCGAGGCCAGTCCCTGCAGCAGCGTGGTGCTGTGGCCAGGAGCAGAGAACGTGCATTTCAGGGTGCTGTTCTTGTCAGCCATGCTAAAAACAGAACAAGAGAGACAGCCTGGTTTGAGATGAGCACAGAATGTCAGGAACCCACCCAGCCAGATGGGGGACACGTGGGAAGGCAAATTCCCACCTCGACAGCCACCCAGGGAACATCAGCACCTCGAGTTCCCTTCTCCCAGCACAAAACACTTCCACATTTTCCAGATATCCCCTGGCACTGCTGACAGCCCTGCAGCACCCACGGGGCTCCAGACACCACCCAAACATCTCCTGGGGCCACAATCTCCCTCCAAGGGATGTTGGTGTCTCCGCTGACACCAAGTCCCAGGTGCTGTTTCTCCTCACCACCTTCCCTGCCCGCAGCTGCTGGATTCCCTGCCCTGGCCAAGCACAGCCCCATTTGATCCTTCCCTTCTGCCCGACCCCCAGGAGAGGAGCAAAAAGCAAAATATTGCACGGCACTGGCTGCCCTGAATAACGTCAGCTGCTTGAGCTGCACTGTCAACAGTCCCCTCCCAGCGTAAACATTTCCTTGCTTTTCCCAATGCCTCTCACACGTGTTCCCCAGCAGCATCCCGGGATCTGCCTGGCCTCAGATGCACTTGTCAGTGGGAACAGCAGGAGCCCTGCTCCAGGGGAACAGCCTGGGGGATGCTCTGCAAAAAAAACCTGCAAGATTCCCTGAGCCTGCTCGTGGGAAATCCCAAACCCGTTTGCAAATTTAATCCGGCTCTGATCGACTTTTGAGGATCGAGATGCTGGGGAGAAAACACAGGGATCAATATTCAGGATGGGGCTGATGCTTCCAGGAGCATCCTGCTGCTTGGTCTCTGAGTTTTTGAGGAATGTTTTATGGAAACGTGACATCTGAAAAAATCCCAAAGAGATTATCCCGAGTCTGGGAGTTGCTCCCAAATCCACAGTGGGAGAGTGCACTTAGGACTGCACTTAGAGGGAATTATCATCACTATGATTATTATTATTGTTATTATTATTTAGGTGGAATAAAGCAGGGGAGGCAAAAAGGAGTAGGCTGGGGCTGAGTAATCCCAGGGTTTGCTCCAACCCTCCTCCCTAAGAACTCCCTGGAACATCAACAGCCACACACAATGGACCAAAGGAGCCGGCGGGGTCAGGGAAGAGTCAGGGAGATGGGATAACAAAAAAAGGGGATGTAAACAATCCTCAAACAATGAGGGACAAGGGACAGGGCTCTGCTCCTATCGGGTTGCAATTTCCTGCAAGCTTTAGGGAGAGGGAGCGAGGGGAAATCTGGGATGTCCATCAGAGCACTGGGAGGGAGGCTCTGGATGCACAAATCAAACCTTGGCAGGCTGGCTCGAGCTGCTCAGGCTTGGGAATGTGCTTCAAAATCCCTGGGAGCCGCTGCTGGGATGGCTCAGCTGGGGTAGGGTGCTCTGAAATCCCCACCCTAAAATCAAAGCACTCCAAAAGAGCCCCAGAGCAGAGCGTGGGGTATTCCTCGCTGGAATAAACAGGATTAACAAAAAGGCAGCTGCTGACAGGACCTTCAGCCACACTCTGCAAGCCAAGGAATGTCTGTCCACTCCAGCTCTTCCCGAGGAAAAACAGGGAAGAGATTGGAGGGAGAGAGGCTCGGATCCTCACCACGTCAAAGCCTTTCCTTCTCCTCTCTGGAACTTGGATTTGCTGCGGGAGGAAGGAGGAAATGTCCAGCAGCAGCAGGGGAGTGCTGCTCCCTCTGCACACAGCAGCAAAGCCACAGCTCCAGGTAAAATCCAGGTAAAATCCAGGTAAAATCCAGGTAAAATCCACAGGGACATATCCAATGGGAGCTGCAATTCCCGAGTTTGCTGTGACTTCACCTGCAGGAATCTCCTCATGGGAATTTTCCCTTTTTTGTACTGATTTCAAACATTCCTCTTTCCAGCCTTGGGGTTCATCCCTATGGGAATGCTGTCCCTGGATGCACAGCTTCAAACATCATCACCTGCACAAATATTTATTTTTTTTTTCCCTTTTCCTCAATCCACTTTTACAGGATTAGCTCAGGGTGGGTTTGGTCCATCTGTGTGGAATAAAGGTGTTTGGATGTGGGATTCATTTCGACAGGTAATGGAACAGCTACTCCAGGAAAAACTTCGTGTTCTGGTTGCTTTGTCTATTTACAGGGTTAGAATAAAAGGATCCAATGATTACACAATACCCTGAGGAGGGGGAGAAAAAAAAAAGCAAAACAAAAGAAAAGTCCAGAAAAAAAACCAAAAAAAACCCAAAAAACAAAAAGGATTTTAAAGAGAAAAAAATAAGCTGGAAACAAAACAAAATCCACACAAAGCATGAGAAATCAAGCAAGGGATTTATGGAAAACAAAGCAGGAGGAGGAGAGGTGAGAGAACAGCACCAAGCAGTGTTTGCTCTGGGGGGAGAAAAAAGGGATTTGTGCTCAGAGCAGGCTTGGCTGGGCACGGGAGCACACCTGAATCCATGGCCTTGGCTCCCACTCCAGCACTGGGAATGAAGGAAGAAGAGGAGCAGCAGTTGGATGCCAGGGAGTGAAAAATAAATATAAAAAAGCCCCGAGCACAAAAGGAAGCCTTGAACATCTGAGAGCTCCTTTGTGAGGCTGTGGCTATCTCATCCCCCATCTCCAAATGCCGTGTACTTGTTGCTCAACAATTTGTTACAGCAGGAACAGCCTGGAAGACAAAACTTGGGAAGAGTTTCTGGCAGCTCAGGACGTGCCCGGGAGATAAAAACCTTTCAGCACAACAGGGAGAAAGTGTTTGTTCTGCTCCTTTCCTTGGGAGGCAGAGCTTCTGGAATTTTCCTTGGGATGTCCTCGAAAAGCTGGAGTTTCTGTGGTCAGAGAGTTCCTTCAACACCTCGGCTTGGAGCAGGGTCAGGCTGTGGGGGGCTGCTCGAATTTCTTTCCCAAATATTATTTCCCGAATTTTATTTTGGGAATTTCCCGAATTTACCCCTCGGGAAAACGCAGGACACAAAAATGACACCAAGATCCCACAGCACAGCGGGGATCCCAACACCCCGACACCACCAGGGCCCCTCCCATGGATTCTCTGGCACGGAGGTGGCTTTGGAAGGAACAGGAATTCCATTTTCCATATGGAAACAGCTGTGAAAGGGATTTTTATATCCGTGGCATGTGGAATTCCACAGCCAGGCTGAGCCACAAGGGTGATGCCTTTAGGGCAGCAGCCTCAGAGGCTCTGATAACATCCCTGGTACCCCAGTTCCAGGCAGGGAACAATTAATGGGATTGAGGATTTGTCCCTGAGCTGCTGCTCTGAAGTCACAGATTGCTTTCAATCCTCTGCAGTCACTGCAGGCTGGAGCTCAGCGTGGGGGAAACCCCCCAAAAAAAAAACAATCCCAAGAAAAAACAACCCAAAAAAAAAACCCAAAACAATCCCTCAAAAAAAACCCAAAAAAAAAACCAACCCCCCCCCAAGAAAACNAACCCAAAACAACCCCCAAAAAAAAACCCAAAAAAAAAACCAACCCCCCCCCAAGAAAACCAATCCCCAAATAAAAAAATCCACCAAAAAAAAAAAAACAAAAAAACAAAAAAACAATCCCAAGAAAAACCTACAACAACAAAAAAAAACCAAAAAAACAACCCCCCAAAAAAACCAACCCCAAAAAAGAAAAGAAACCAACCCCAAAAACCCCAAGCCTGGTGCTCAGGGAGGGTGTGGAGATGTCCCAGTGGGGGTTCAGGGGGTGACTCTGGCCAGGGAAGGCAAACAGGGCCAGGAATCCTCCAGAGCTCACCCAGCACGGGCTCTGCTCAGGCATTTCTGAGCAAGGAACACTCAGGGTCTGGACCAGAACCAGGTGCAGAGAGGAGGCACCTGGACACCCCAGAGGCCCCTAAAGCTGAGATGTTGGGGGTCACACCTCAAGCAGCAGCTCAGGCACAAAGAACATCCCAAGAAACCTCGGCGCTGCCTCCTCCGTCACGTGGAACCCGAGATGAGTTTGGAGCTAATGAATCATTTTTACCAAATCTGTGCTGATGATTAAAAACATCAAAGCTGGAATTAAAGGCTTACCGAGCATGAGTTCATATTTCAGCATGTTTGCAACCACTGCACAAGTACAAGTGGAGAGAATTAGAGCAGGGCAGATTGTAACATTTTAGTGATTGAATTAAGGGTGAAAAAAATCTTTTTTGGCTGTCGTGTTCCTCCTCTCCTTTTACAGCATGGAAGCTTTGGTGCTCTCCATCCCATCTCAGCATCCCCACATTTTCCCACTTTTTGGGCAGGTGGTGCTGGGTAATTTTTCATCCAGGAGAAAACTCGAGGCAAGGGGGGGAGGTTTGGCAGGATTCCTGAGCAGGGCAAACTTCCAGCAGCCAAAACTCTTCCATAAACACCAGCTCCAGAGGTGGGGAACAGCTGGGGGGACAGGAGGGGAAGGAGGAAAAGCAGCAGAATGTGTGGAAAAGCACCAGGTGGGGAGTGGCACAGCTTTTCCAAGGCTGAACAAAAAGGGCTGGGGATTGCAAAATAGCCAGAGAGGCACCTGAGAGGAATTTTTCGTGGTGAGAGAAGCAGAACTCCCATAAAGCTGGAGAACAACTTTATTTAGAACATAAGGTAGGAATATTAAGGACCTTCTTTAGGAACCTTTGACAGGCAGCATTATAGATATTTTAATAATGCAAATCATTTAATGCCTTTAGTTTCGTGCCTAAGTAAAAAAAAAAAAACACATTTAGATTCTGATTTTTAAACTACAATTAAGACACTTAAAATCAAAACAAAAGTCAAACTCCCTCAGATAAGTCACTGGTAGCCATGGTGACTGTAATATTTCAGATCCTGAGGCTTTATATCACATGCCCAAACGATGAAAATGAGTTTTCAGCACTTCACTCTCACAAATCTACGTTAGGGCAGAAAGGCTGAGCCCTTCACTGAGGATTTGCTGCTTCCCAGACTCTCATTTGGGATTTCTGATGATGTTCCCATGGCCTTTGCATCCCTCTAAGAAGACACAGTGAGGATTTTCCTTGGAAGTTCGGGGGCAAGGAAGAGGAGGCACAAAAATACCTGCCCTGTTAACCTACTTCTGCTCCCAGCAGCATTTACAGCATTTCCCAGCCAAATTAGCAACCACAATAAGCACTTAATGATCAGCAACTAATTAAATATTAACACTCTGAATGACGGGGATGTTTTCCAGCAAAACATAATCATCCTCAAGAAAGATATGGGGGGGAAAAAAAAAAATGTTTAATGGATTTCTTTGTTCCCTTTTCCAACTCCTTCTCTTAATTTCTCCCATTTCCCTCCTCTGCCTCCACTCATTTTCCACTCCTGACACCATCTCTTTCATCAAAGCAATAAATAAAAGGAGAGAGCCCGAGACTAATACTGCTATTTAAAAGTGACTGGCAATTTGCAGGGCTCAAATAAAGAGGTTACAAATGGGGCTGAGTTTCAGGAGTGTGAAAATAATGGAGCTCTGGAAAATGCCTCGAGTGCAACAGGAAAGTTTGAAAAGTCTCCAGCCTCCAAATTTAAGGCAATTTAATGTTCGGCAAAAAAGAGAGCAAAGAAACATTCACTATTTAAGAAAGAAAAAAGACAAAGTCCAGCAAACAAAGCCTTTTTTTTAGTTCTGTTTCAGGGCCCCCAAGGTCTGTCCCTTTTCCAGCAGCCGAACTGGTCAGCACTGGGATGGGACTGGGCACTGCTGTGCTCCCACACTGACCACTGCCTGGCCTGATTCAGCCCTGCAACTTTGTGAAAACATCAATTAAAGCTGGATTTTACAGAAGCCAGCAGGCACCTGGTGCATTTTCCAGTGCTTTCAGTCTCAGGTCCTGCTGATCCCAATTTCCTTATCTGCTTCCCATTTCCCCTCAGCTGGAACCAAGGACACCCTGGAGCCCAAAGGTAAAGCAGCAAGAAGCTTTTAAATTTATTTATTTGTTAAATATTATTTTTTTTTAATGCCTTTAGAAGTCTCAGACATTTCCAAAATCTCTGTTTTTCTTTTCTTCTGAGCCGGGCTCGCTCGGGGCCCAGCAGACACACACGAATTTATTCTGCTCCCAGGCATCAATCAGGAGGTTGTTTGCAAGCCAAAGGAGGTGGGATTTTGGTTTCTGCACTAATAAAACTGGATGGCTGTCAAAAAGCTGGCTGGCCTGGTAAACCAGAGCAGCAAAAAAAAAGTGCAGGGTGAAAGATGTGAACACATTCAACTCTGCCACTGCCCGGGGTTTCAACGTGAGGCTCTGAGCAGGACATGCTGTACTCAGGATAAATTGGGGGGAGGAAAGAAAAATAGCAGAAAAAAAACCCCCAGAATCAGATTTTCTAAATGTTTCTGTCACAGAGCCAGAGTTATCTTTGTGCTGGTGCAGTGGGAGAAGTTTGGGGCTGGTTATTCAGCAGCCAAAAGGAGCAGTGGAGTCTCAGGTGAGAGGTCCACGAGCCCAGGTTTGGGTACGAGGGCTTGGAGGGGCAAAAATGTCACAGTGAGATTAATTAGAAGGATTTGCCACTTCTCTTTTTTCATATTTAGAGCTGCCACAGAGGGTTTTGTCCTGTACTGGGGTTTTCCTCAGTCCTGCCAAAAGCTGGTCCCAGCAGAGAGGTGACAGCTGGAGAGGTGACACTCATCACCACCTCTTGTCACAATGACTGAAAACAGAAAGATGCTCCCCCACCCCACAAACCTGGTGATTATTTTCTATCAGCCCCAAACCTAATCCCTCTGAGGCAGGAACAAACAGAGCAAACACAAAAATCACTCGGAGCGTGTCCATGAGTGTGACAGCAGTGACAGAGCCAGGCACACAGGGACACTCAGAGCGTGGAATTCACATCCCATAAAATCCATGTACACCCCAAGACCGGGCTGGTTCCACACTCAACACTCCCTGACAGCTCTGCATTTAACACTCAACGTTTAGGGAGGGCTTAGGGTCAAACCTTTCCGTGCAAAAAAGCCAAAGTGCAGCGGTGCCACGTCCGAAATAACCCAAAATTCAGAGCTGTGCCCTGCTGATGGAGCAGCCCGAGGGAGCAGCGGGTGCTGCTGAGCCTCTCCCAGCAGTGCAAAGGCCGGGAGGCACCTAGTGGTGTCGGGAAGCACAGCAGAGCCACCAAGGCCACCCCAAAAGTGTCACCTGGGCCACACACAGGCACTGCTGGACACTGCCCACCCGCCCGGTGTCACCTCGTCACCTGTGGGAGCCGAGCAGAGCTGATCCATGGTGTTATGTCCATCCAAAAATCTGTCAGGACCTGTGCTGACACAGGTCACCTTCCCTGTGGGGACAATCTGTGCCAGCTCTGCCAGCACCTCTGGCAGGGTCCCCACTGCGAGGAAACCCCTCCCCACTTTGTCCCACCCGACCTGTGCTCCACACCTGGGAAGGAGTCAGGAAAACTTCCAGCTTTTCCAGAGGTCCTGGGAGCTGTGCTCGTGCCAGGCTGTTTGTGCAGCACGGATTGCACGGGCTGGGCAGTGTGGAAATAGAACAACAGGAGCAGTTACCTGCAGGGCAGGTGATCCTCTCCCCACCCTGCACCTCCACCCTCCAGATTGCAGCCTGGGAGCTCAGGGAAAACCAGCACAAAGTGATGGAACAGCAGAGAGCAGCAGCAAACCCTCCCATTCCTCCCATGGAAATGAAGGAATTGGTGTTTTCCAGCAGGTGGGAGCAGCTGTCCCAGCACTCAGCAGCAAATTCCAGCTCAAACCTGCTTGCAGCCCTTTCCTCTCCTCACCTGAACCCTCTGGGATGATGTTTTTCCCAGATTTTTGTGACCTTGCTTTGCACAACCCAACCTCACCAAGGCTGCAGGAATGGCTCAAGCACAGCAGCTTCTCCTGCTGAGGGCCCTGAAGGGTTCCACGTTTCCTCTCCCCAATCCCAAACCTCTGCACTCAGGTTTATCCCCATCACAACATTGCTTTCTTTCCCAGCTCCATGAGAAGCTCCATCTACTTTGTGCCACCCTGCCCTGAACAGCTTTTCTTAAAGACCCCAAATTTCTGTGCAAAAACTCCAGCATTTCTCAATAAATGACAAAGTGGGAGAGACACTTTAACCACCATCCTGCTGTGCAAGGCTCCTCCTTACAAAGCCACACCTTGGAGGTAGGACAGCAACCTGTAAAGCATCTCCCAAGTTTATTTTTGACCTAAATAAAACCCCCAGCTTGGGACTCTCCCCACACTGCAAGAGCAGGCAGCAGTTATTTTTACAGTGATTCAGTTCGAGCATAAACATTTACACCACGTCTACCAGATCTAACAACTAAATCTGTCTGAAACTTGCCATGTGGCAGAGGATGGATCATAGAAACCCCACAAAAACTCCACTTCAGCTCCAAAAGGGAAAAAAATACCAGGTCTGATTGAAGGGTGAAGCTGTAGGAGATGACAGGAACACCAGAGCAAGGCAGGCTCACAGCTCTTATCTTCCCCCCTTTGTGGTTTTATTCCATCCCCCTGGATAATTCTCTCCTTCCCACCACTTTCTCAGAAGGAATAAAGTTTGGGAAGCTCAGGTCAGCATTACCCTGATGGGAACCAAGATAATTTGTGCTAAGACCTTGCCTGTTCATCCTGGTTTTCACAGCAAACACTCCAGTGTGTCCTTCAAGGGATTATTCCCAATTAATTCCTCAGCAGCTTGTCTGGACACCTCAGTTAATTCCCATGGAAAAGCCTGCATGGGGACATTCTCTCCAGCATCTGGGATGATGATTTACCCAGATTTTTGTGACCTTGCTTTGCACAACCCAACCTCACCAAGGCTGCAGGAATGGCTCAAGCACAGCAGCTTCTCCTGCTGAGGGCCCTGAAGGGTTCCACGTTTCCTCTCCCCAATCCCAAAGCACATCCCCAGTGCTACAGAGTGAATTCTGCAGCCTGAAACTCTCTCCTTTACGTGATAAAGAGGGCTGGGAGTAAAATATGAAACCCATGTGTAAGCCATGAAATTCTACCCAAGGAGGAAGAGAGGGAAAAAAACACCACACAAACCCTAAGTTTACTTAAAAATAGAAGATTGGGGCTGTTTGCTTTTCAATGTCCAGGAGTGGCTTTATCTCGTGCCATCAGCATGTCCAAACCCTTTTGTCCCCATGGTCTTGCACAGCCTGTTCTGGGTTGAATGAAAGAGCAGGATCCCAGCAGAGAAGTGAATTTTCCTGCTCCGGGGCAGTCACAGCTCCTGGGCAAGCAGTAGCAATTCCAAAGATGGAAATTCTGCCCGTGGTGTTGGAGCTGCAGTGCACCATCCAAATGGCATGTGTGAAACAGCCCCAGAGCATCTGTCCTCCTGCCTCACAGAGCAAATAAGAAGTGCAGAAAAGTCACAAGTGCAAGCACCTAACAAGGAATCACTGCCGACAGGGAATGCCTTGGAATCCTCCTCACACTCTGCAGCACATCCAAAGCCCTCCATCAGGTTTCTCCTCGTATTCCCCAATAAATCCACCTTCAAACGAGTGAAAAAACCTTTAAACTGCAGACCAACAAGAAGCAGGATCCAAACTTCAACGGGCTTTGCTTTAAAATTAACAAAGAAAATAAACAGGCAGCGATAGGGAACATGACAGAGCTGCAGCTCGGGGATATAAAACTGCTGCAGCTCCAGACTGGGTGATTTATCACAGCCCTGGAACAAATTACTTCCATTTCTCACTGCTGCACACCCAGGGAACTCCCAAGTGCCAGGGGAGCAGTGCTACCAACACCTGGAGTGAGAAGTGCTGGAATTCCTGTCTGAGGAAGGAAAAGGAGGCACAGAGGGATAAAATGAGATGATAAAATGAGATGCCACAGGTGGCACAGCGTGGAGCTTCACACAGATGGTCATTAAGGGGGAAAAAATGGGATATTTCTATAGGTGAGGATTCAGAGAGGCTTTTCCAGACCCAACAATGCCTGGGAGAGCTTCCCCTCCACGGTGTGACACACACGGGGGGTTATTTCAGGAGGCAGCGCTGAGGATAAATGATGCTTTGAAGGGAAGTGACAGCCTGACAGTGCCAGGGAAACATCCCTGAGACAAACACGAGTCCCTGAGCACCCAGACAGACACCACAACTCCGAGACAGACACCACAACTGCCCCAGCACCACCCCACACCAACTCAGGATGGCCACAGCCAAAAAAAACCCTGGGAACAGAAACTCCTCCACGAGCAAGCGGTACCTGCATCACCCAGAGCATCACCTGGACAGGTACCACCTGTAACACCCAGAGCATCACTCTGACAGGTACATCACCCTGACAGGTACTACATCACTCCACCAGGCACCACCTGCTCTGTGCTGCCTTCAAAACTTGAGTGACGCCCCCAAAATGAGGGACTGGGGGGTCTGCAGGCACAGCAGAGGGGACGGGGGGCAGCAGAACGGGCCGGAAACACCAAAAATTGGGAGTCTCTGGAACTGCTACAGCTCTACAAACCCGCAGAGCTGGTGGCTCCACGGAGCTGCCCCAGGGTGAGACTCACTGGGGGGATTCACTGGGGGGGATTCACTGTGTGGATTCCCTACACGGCTCACTATAGGATTCCCACTATTCTCTGCTTTAGAGACTTCCCCAAACCTCAGCCTCCCTCCACACACACCCCATGAGTGACAGCGTCTGCTCATCGCCATCGTTCCCTTCCCGCGGGCCCCGCTCAGGACAATCCCCGGGCCCGGGGACATCGGGCACCGGACACCGAGCACTGAGCACCGGGTACCGGGCACCGAGTACTGAGCACGGGGTACCGGGCACCGAGCACCGAGCACCGGGCACGGAGTACTGAGCACCGGGCACCGGACACCAGGCACCAGGCACCGGGTACTGAGAACTGGGCAACGAGCACAAGGCACCGGGTACTGAGCACCGGGTACCGGGCACCGGGTACCGGGCACCAGGCACCGGACACGGGGTAGTGAGTACTGAGCACCGAGTACCGGGTACTGAGCACCGAGTAACGAGCACCGGGTACTGAGCACTGAGCACCGGACACAGGGCACCGGGTACTGAGCACCGAGCACCGGGTACTGAGCANGGGGGCTGTCACCTCCCCCTGGGGCTGAGGGCTGTCACCTCCCCCTGGGGACTGGGGAATTGGGCGCTGTCACCTCCCCAAGGGGCTGGGGGACAGGGGGCTGTCACCTCCCCCTGGGGATTGGGGAACTGGGGTCTGTCACCTCCCCCTGGGGACTGGGGACAGGGAGCTGTAACCTCCCCCTGGGGACTGGGGAACTGGGGGCTGTCACCTCCCCACGGGAATGGGGGATTGGGGGCTGTCACCTCCCCCCGGGACCAGGAGCTGTCACCTACCCCTAGAGCTGGGGGACCGGGGGCTGTCACCTCCCTCCAGGGCTGGGGGACAGGCGGCTGTCCCCTCCCCCCGGAGCTGGAGGAGCTGTCATCTCTCCCTGGGGTTGGGGTTTGGGGGCTGTCACCTCCCTCCAGGGCTGGGGGACCACGGTCTGTCGCCTCCCCCCGTGGCCGAGGGGACCAGGGGCTGTCACCCCCGCGGCTGAGGGGACCAGGACTCTGTCACCACCCAGACTGAGGACCTGGGGGTCTGTCTCGAGAGATGTCCCAGGATATGTCACCACCCTACCGCTGAGGGGTCCCGGGGGTCTGCCACCACCCCACAGGTCACCAGCTCCTTCCATCCCAGTATTGTCCAGCCCATGTCCTGCCCTGGAAATCCCAACACTTCCCTCGGGATTCCACCTGCTCGTCCCTCAGCCAATGTCACCTGCGGGTCACCCAATGTCACCTGTGGATCACTCAATGTCACCTGCGGGTCACTCAGTGTCACCTGTGGATCACCCAATGTCAGCTACAGATCACTCAATGTCACCTGCGGGTCGCTCAATGTCACCTGCGGGTCCCATCGCGTGTGCACCCAGCCACCACTGCAGGGACAGCCCTGCTGGCGACAAAACCTCGTGCCGGGCCACCTGGGCCGCTCCGGAGCAGGGATTTTTCGGCCAAAAGCTGCACGTGCAGGAGCAGCAGTACCCTCCAGAGGGTGCAGTCCTGTCGCCGGAGATCCCTGCGAGTCCCGGTGCCAAAACCGCCTCCGTCCCCACACATGGTCGGCATCAGAGCCCTCCCAGCTCTCCCCAAAGCCACCGAGGCCACGCGGGGTCCGTGTAATTCCTAAAGCCGGCGCGCATCTGCTCCAGGGGGCATTCCAGGCATCGGTGGGAATCAGGAAATTATTCATAGCGCTGGCCCTGCCAACGGCCCGGGGTAAATTTCTTTGATTTCCCAGGCTCGGTGTCCACATCTGTAGAAGGGAAAGGGGAGAATTCGTACATGAGAATAAACGCGCTTGGAAAGCCGTGAAAACTCCCTTTCAAGTCAGCCTGATGAAAACTTCATGTTCTGGAGCTCTTTGCTGCGAGGGGAGCAATCTGTTTCGAAGAGGAAAAGCTGTGTATTTTTCTTATTTAAACCTCCTAAATCTGCTGGAGCATTAAAAATATTTGGCATTTCCACAGCACATTTCATTCCCAGCTCCAAATGCGTTTTACAGACATTCATTAATTAAGCCTCGCAAAACCTTGGGGAGAAAGGGAAGCAGTACTTATTAATTTGCTATTTGTGTTGCTGCAGCACACGGAGACCCCGGCCGGGACCTCGGGGCTTTGTTATTTCAGACACGACCTGCAAGGAGGAGGAGATGTCAGCACGGGAAGAGGTCACGGATGGACCCTCCTGGTGTTCCATCCCCTGCCCCTTGTGGAAATCGGAGCTGCAGGAGCTCCCACCCTGCTCTCCCCCCTCTCCAGGGATGTTCTTTTCATTGTTCTGGTGTTTTATGGGGGCTCCTGCCCCTCCTTCCCAACACCTCGTGCTTGTCTCACGTCCAGCTCGGCTTCATTTGACACCTTCTGCTTTCTCTGGGGGTCGCTTTATGGAATCACGGAGTTGTTTCAGTTGGAAAAAGACCTCCAAGAGCATGGAATCCAAGCTGTGGCTGATCCCCACGTTGTCCCCAGCCCGGAACACCGAGTGCCATGTCCAGGAATTCCTTGGACACCTCCAGGGTGACTCCAGACCTCCCTGGGCAGCCCCTGCCAGTTACTGACCACCCATTCCATGAGGAAATTTTCCCAAATATCCACGCTGACCTTCCCCTGGCCCAGCCTGAGGCTGTTCCCTCTTGTCCTGTTGTCCCCTGGGAGCAGAGCCCGACCCTCCCCAGCTGTCCCCTCCTGTCAGGGAGTTGTGCAGAGCCAAAATGTCCCCCTGAGCCTCCTCTTCTCCTTCTGAGCCCCTTCCCCAACTCCCTCACCTGATCATCACACCCTGACCCATGAAAGACTTAAAACAAACTTTCCCCTCTGTTATTTTTAGGCCCACCCTGATATTTGAAGTGCAGCTATTTCTGTCCCCCAAAGGGACAGAAATGTCTCCATCCCAGGTGGGCAGCAATGGAAGCTGTGAATGTTACACCTCTGCTTCCCCTGCAGGAAAAACAGGGCCAGGCTGGATGCTGTAAATGCCTTTCACATGTTCCCCAGATCCCAGTTAAATTGAACCCCAGAAGGTCTCTCAAAGCAGGAAAAAATGCATTTATAAGGCCCTGGAAGGAAGATGTATTCCATAACGACTCTGGTGACCAGGCGTGCTGACTTGTGTCATGTGGAGAAGGAACCAAGGGGGGTATTTCTTGTTATTTCATATTGCTGATGGGATTTTACCTCTGGCAGCAAATCCAGGAACTTTTTAGTTACCATTATTGTTTGATTTTATGGGCCATTTGATATTTATTTTTATTTCTCTTCATTATTTGTTGAGTGCACTTAGCCCCCTTTCCTGAGCAGCCTGCCTTATATCTAAGGTGAATTTTATGACCAGTGTTAGCACAGCAATCTGAGCAACTCACACAACTGTAATATATTTATCCCATGCACTCAGTATATCCAGGCAGGCCTGGAATTCCTACTGTGGAGAGCAGTGGTCTGCCTGGAAAATCCCGACTCTTACTGGACTGGGTTAAAAAAAAAAAAAGAAAATCAAAAAGGAATAAACCTAAACTATTTACATTCTTCTTCTTTCTGATCTGGACTTCAAGACTTCGGGATCTATTTGAGTCATATTTTCACCTTTTTTTTTTGGTTTGTTTTTCCCCTTGCAAAACATGAGGTCTCTCCATGTACCTTTTGCTGCAAGCCAAGCTCTTGTGAATCCCACGGCTCCCACAGCTGGGCTTTAAAATCCACAGCCAGCACTGGGAGAGTAATGACAAAATCATGAGCTGGCAGCTCTGCCTTTCCCTCAGACCTCCTCATTTCATCCTGCTCAGGGGCAGGAATTCCTCACAGCTCCCAGCACCAGCATCCAGTTTTTTGGGTTTTTTTCCAATTTTTGTTAGATTTTTCCCAGCACAGGGTTGGTTTCTTTCCCCCAATTCTTGTTACATTTTTGGCTGCTTTATTTTCCCTTGTTGTGGAGGAGGCTGTGATGACTTCTCTTTCTCTTCCCTGGTGATGTCCCAGCTCCATCTCTGCCTGCCCAGAGAGTGTGATGGGGTTTCCCAGTGCCAGTGCTTCTCCCTGGTTTTATTCCCTCTGGATTTCTGCTCCTCTGCTCCCTGCTAATCCCTGTGTAATCCTGGCCAGAGCCTGAGCCCAGGGAAGGTCGGGAACACAGGCTGGGGTGTGTCTGCTGTGCCAGGAGGACGGACCAACCTTCCTCCTTTTATCCGGCCCCTTTGGATGCATTTCCCCTTGGAGATGTTTCAGAGAATTACAGAATATTCTGCGTTGGAAGGGACCCACAGAAATCATCGAGTCCAATGTGGGAATGACCCATACAGGGGTTGAACACACAATTTTGGTTATTTCATCACAAGGCTCTAACCAGCTGAGCTCCTCTCAGGGTTGGATCTGCTGTAGCCTGGTGGATGTGGAGCATCCTCTCCTTCACCCTGCAGCACCACCACGGCCAGGTCCTGTGGCAGAGAATTCCAGGGCGGAGAGCAGCCACCAACCCCAGGGATGTGGGATCCCCAGGGATGTGAGACCCCCAGGGATGTGGGACCTCCACAGATCTGGGGATCCACAGGGATGTGGGCACCCACAGAAATGTGGGATCCCCAGGGATCTGGGATGCTCAGGGATGTGAGACCCCCAGGGATGTGAGACCCACAGAGATGTGACACCCACAGAGATGTGAGATTCCCAGGGATGTGAGATGCCCAGGGATGTGAGACCCTCAGGGATGTGAGACTCCCTGAATCCCTCGGGATGAGCTCTGTAGGCTCCCACCACCCGGGGGTGCAGCCAAGCCCCATAGGGCAGATCCCAAATTCCCCAATTCCAGAGACAATCCAACACAACCAGCTCAGCTCTGGCACAGAACACCAGGAGAGCAGCACCCCTTCTGTGGCAGGATGGAGCCAGCCTGGCTGGATTGTCACCCCCAGGCAGTGCCCCCCACCCTGTGGAGCAGCAGTTCTGCCTTGACCAGCGCGGATAAAACACAGAGTGTGGGAATGCTGTGCCCTGTGCTGGGAATGAGCAGGACATGGAGCACAGAACTACGTGGGGTCTGGCCTGGGGGAAGGATCAACACCTTCTTGCAGGAATTTTGGGCTCCTTCCACTCCTGACTCCCTCAGGAGCTGGCTCCCACTCAGCTTGGCCATTCCGAGAACCATTTGTCGCCGTGGCGAGGTCACAATCCCACAGATCCCTCAAAACCCCCAAAACCAGGGGTGTCTCCAGAGGGCACCAGGTGCTGCAGCAGCACCCCAGCCCGTCGGGGAGCCTGGTTCCCATCCACCCAGCCAAACCCCAGCTTCCCTCCAACCAGCTTGGCTGCTCTCCTCACCTGGCAGGAGAACACAGGAGCGCGCGCGCAGCCAAGCAAAGCCCCTCGCCGCCCCGAGAAGTAATTCCAAGAAGTAATAAAGGCCAGGGAATGGAAAATGCCTGTCCCTGGCTGAGCTCCGAGGGTGCTCCCCTTCCCCACGGCACTGCCAGGACCCAGCAGCTGCGCCAGGCCCGGCCAGCGGCACCGAGCTCAACTCTGACATTTGAAGACGGAGGAATAATTTGGCTTCATCATCCCCCCCCCTTCCCCCCCTGCCCCCCCAGCGCTCCCTCGAGCCGGGCTGGAATGTGCGTGGTAGGGACAGAACCAATCCCATTAGCACCAGGAGATTGTTTTTCCTTTGGTTTTGTTGTTGTTGAATCACCCGTGGCTCCGGCTTGGTGGGGTAGGTCGTAGGAAGGAGGACGGGGAGTGGAAATCCATGGATGTGTTTTCCCGTCCTTGGCAAGGTGCTACCCTGCCCAATTCCAGCAGCACCATGGGGTTTCCATCTTTGAAGGCCAGGGCTTTGTGGTGGCTCCAGGCACCGCTCAAAGGAGAATTGGTAAGGGAAAGGGCTCAGCTCCACATGAGGGGTCAGGAAGGTGCTTGGATCCCTTGTCCAGTTCATCCTCACTCCATCCCTGGATGGGGATTTATCTACATCGGGGTTAAAAGTGGATTTACAGCCCTGGGTGTTGGTCAGGAACTCAGGATCGAAGCTTTGTGCTGGCAGGAGCAGGGAGGGGCAGCTGGAGCTGCTGGAAAATTTCCTTTCCCAGCTGAGACAGGAGCCCAGGCTCTGCTTCCATCACCTCCAGGAGCCCTGCAGCTCCAAACCCACTGTTCCACCCAGATTGGGGATTCTCATGGAAGAAGAGAATCATCACCTCCTTCCCGCTACAAGACAGGAATAAGAAACCTCTCCTGACCTCTTGGTGCCCTTCAGCATCTCCCTGGGATGAGAGTGGGAACGGGATAATTGAGCCCAAATCATCAAAACGGGGATTGGCACACGGACTTCTCGGAGTCCTTCTCCTCCCTGCTGACCCAGTCCTGGGATTTCTGCCCTCTGAGGCATCCCAAGTGCTCTTCCCAAGCAGAGACATCGTGGAAGAGCAGGCCCGGGGCTCCAGGACAAGTGTTCCTGAGGGGAATGGGGTGAGAAACGGGGACAAAGGCACGGTTGGGAGCAGATGGCAGGAGGGGAGGGAAATCCGTGGCTGGCCCAGCTCCTCCAGGCATTGTGCGAGCCTGGTGGAGCCAGGCCAGCTCCCAGCAGCTGAGATTTTCTGGAGGGGACAACAGCAGCCACCAAGAGCAGCCAGGGGGGCTGTTGACCCTGATTACAGCTGGTGAGAACCCCACAACCCTCAGCACCCACTGCTGGCACAGAGACTGAGCCACAGCCAAGGGGGGAGATGCCACAGGGGTCTGTGGTGGAAGTGTAGGGGGAAATCTGCTGGATTTTTCCCACTTTTTGAGGCTTCTTCTTGCTGCAGACCCATCTGGGATTAGTTGTGGAGCTGTGGCTGGACATGTGGACACACAGAGTTGAGTGTGGACGTGTGGACACGAGGATGAGTGTGGACATGTGGACACAATGATGAATGTGGACACAAGGGCATCAGGATGAGCATGAGGATGTGAGGATGGACACAAGGATGTGAGGATGGGAGGATGGACACAAGGACATCAGGATGGGCATAAGGACATCAGGATGGACACAAGGGCATCGGGATGGACACGGGGACATGAGGATGGACACAAGGACAGGAGGATGGACACATGGGTGTGAACGTGGGCACACAAATGCTCGCCCCAAGGACGTGCCCCACTGTGAGCTCAGGGTGCCCCCATGCCCTCACCACCACCATGGGCTGGGGGGTGATTCCACCACAGCCTGGCTTGCCCGTGGCTGATGGGGCCACACACCACGAATTTTCCTTCCCCTGTGAAAAAATAAAAGAGGGAGCAAGCAGGAAAAGGCGTCGGGTGGAAAAAGCCCCCGGCTGCCTGCTGGGGGGAGTGGAACCAGCAGATTTCATGCATCTCCTTCTTGTTAGAGTGGGGTCCCTCCTCACCTGCTCCTGGGCACGGTTTCCTGCACCCCGAGCCAGCAGTGAGGAATCTGACTCCAGTTTAAAGACGAGGAGCTTGTCCACGGTCTGCAGCCCGGCTCCCATCCCAGGAGGGGACACACTCAGAGCCTGCCCTGGGCAGGGTTTGCCAGCTGTCTGCACCGATCTGCGGCCTTCCCACCTCCCCCAGCAGCAGCCCCTGTGAAAATTCTGCAGAAAGAACCCCCCGAGGGGTGTCCCTGCCCTCTGAGGGCCTGGGTCTGGCCAGGGGGTTCTTGCCCTCCAATTGTGCCCACCTCCAAAGCTGCTCCATGCTGGGCTCCATCTCCCCCTGCCACCCCTCTGCCCACCCCGAGGCACGGCTGAGGATGCCATGCAAGCCCCCACATCGCTCTGTGGGCTGGGAAATGTGGCTATGGCACCCACTCTGCCTCCCATGCCAGCCCCACACAGCCAGGGCTGCCCAGAGCATCCCCCTGCACAGGCAGCGAGCTGGGAACACCATCCCTGTCCCTCCTGTCCCCATCGTGAGCCGCGCTCCCCCCTTCTCCAGCACCAGTGAGGAGGTGACATCGCACCCGCCATGGAGGGACAGGCACGGGACGTGCTCCAGCAGCAGAGCCTGCTGGCAGGGAGCAGACCAGGCTTTCGGAGATCGTTCTTTGGCCGTGACTCCTGCCAAGCACCCCGACATCCATCCCCGGCACCTCTGCATCCCTGGCTCCGCATCCCGGGGCGAGCGGGCGGCGCAGGCAGCGCCAGGCGCGGCTGCTCGGGGCCCCCGCGGGGCTGGCTCGGAGCTCGGGACCCTGCTGGGCTACCGAAGTGCTGCAGGCACGGGGGAGAGGCTCCAGCCCCTCGCGTGAGCCGTCCTGCCGTGCCTGGCACGGGCAGAGCTCGGCGCGGCCGCGGGCACGGGCGGAGCGCCAGGACAAACACACGGCGGGGGGGAAAGGTGGGGAGGGACAGCCCCCGGGACACTGCTGGTGTGTGACACTGGGTGTGTGACATTGAGTGTGACACTGAGTGTGACACGGGTGTGTGACACTGCTGTGTGACACTGCTGTGTGACACTGAGTGTGACACTGAGGTGTGACACACTGCTGTGTGACATTGAGTGTGACACTGCTGTGTGACACTTTCCCTCCTCGAAATGCTGCCCACAGTTTCCAGTTGTTTCCAGTTGTGGGAAAAGCCTTCCTTTCCCAGCCCTTCACACGCTCGGATCCCTCCCTGACGCAGCATCCCGGTTTTCCCCTCCTCGCAGCTCTCCCGGGGGTGTTTTGGGGTGTTTGCCCCCCGTCTCCTCCCGCACTCGATGCCAAATCTCAGAACCCGGCAGCAGAGATGAGCTTTGCTCAGTGTGCGTGCCAAACAGCCCAGCAGGGATTTCTCTCCGCTTTGCCAGAGTTTTCATCCCGGCTCAGTTTCCAGACCGGGAACAGCCCCGTGCCCTCCTGCCGGCTCCATTTGGGGGGGATCAAACCTGCTCCCATCCTGGGACCCCACGAAGCCACCGACTCGCTCAGCTGTGGTACAAACCTTTTATTCCGTTCCCCCTCCCAGCTCACGGCTGGGTTTGTGAGGCCGGGAGGGCTCCAGGGCCGTCCTTTCCCTGGAGCTCCCGTCCAGGAATCGAGGGAACACCACAGACTCCACCGAGCTTCACACGCGGCCCAAAACCAACAACGAAAATTGGACCCCAAAACGGACACGAGACCCCCCCCACGCCTCCCCCCAACCCAGTTCCCCAAACCCAGATATGTTGGATGGGTGGAAGTGACACGGAGCAGCACAAAACCGGTGGGGACGGGGATGAGACCCCCCCGTCCCACCACGCCACGGCCCCCCGGGAGCCGCCGGCACACGCAGAGAGCCCGAAAACCCAGGGGAGGGGGTCGGGGGTAATAAGTTAATCTGTACAGACGTGTTAGGTGACACGGGGGTGGTGGCACCCGCGCCCTCCCGGCACACGGGTGTCCCCGTGGGGCGCTGGAGGAGCCGGATGCCGGTGCAAATCAAACCACGAAACGATGCATGAAATCGAGTGGTGGAGAATGAGGGGGAGATGGGGAGGGGAGAGACACCTCCATGCCCAGGGGCTGTGCCAGGGTGAGCCAAAGGGAGCCGTGCGTGGTCCCAGTGCCCACTTTGAGCCCAGGGACACAGAGACCAGGTCCTGCCGCCAGCTACAGCCCCGCAGGCTGCTCCCAGCATCGGGCAGGGATGCCCAGCCCAGGATGGAGCCATCCCTACAGGATGCCGAGCTCAGGATGGAGCCGTCCCAGCAGCTCCCACCTCCTGTCCGAGCTTGAAGTCAGGGAGACGCCGCCACATCATCTCTTGCTTGGTGCCACCAGCAACTTGTTGGCACCGGGGCCAGCTCGCCAAAGGGCATCACGGAGCAGCGAGGGGAAGGAGCCATCCCAGGGCCCCTCGGCAGCTCCGGGAAGGGGCTGGCTGGGTGCTCGCGTGGGCACGGAAGCGGCGGGATCCGCTCCTGTGTCCGGCTGCCAACGCCAAATCCATTCGCCACGTTTCGGCTCCCCGAGGCAATCGGCTCCGGCCGGCGGAAGGGAGTTCCCAGGGCCGGGGCCGGCGCCTCGGAGGCTCAGCCCAAGGTGGGAGGCCGGGGATGTGCCGAGCCAAAGCTCAGAAGGCTGCAGACATTCTCCATCCCCCACCGCAGCCGGCTCCCTCCTGCCCAGCGCTGGACCCATGCCCGGAGGGCTGCGGGGCCCCGGCGGCTCCGGGCGGGAGGAGACAGAGAGTCCCGCTCCGGGGACGGGCTCCCTCCGGCCTCCCTGCTCTGGCAGCTCCCCTCTTGGCTCTGCGAGCCAGGATCCCAGCTCACAGCACATCCCTGCAGGAGCCAGAGCCGCTCCTGGAGCCTCCCAGAGCGGCCGTGCCTGGGGAGGAGAGCGGGACCCGGCCGGAGCCAGAGATGCCGCTCTGGGAGCTGGCACAGCCCGAGGGGCAGCGGAGCGGGGTCGGGGCGATGCCACGGGGATGGTGACAGGGAGGTGGAGGTGCTGGGAAGGGATGGGAGCGCTACAGGATGGTCTTGTCCAGGTCGACTTTGAGGGGCAGCGGCCCCGCGTCCTCCGCGGGGCACAGGGTGACAGTGACGACGGGAGGCAGGGGGAAGGCGCCGGGGCCATCCAGGTCCTCCAGGTACTCCTTGTCCCCGTTGATGCTCAGAGGCTGGAAGAGAGGCAGAAACAACAGTGCAGGGGGTGCAGAACCCCCTCATCCCCCCAGTGGATGCATCTCAGAGCCCGCAGAGTGACGGGGACCGCGAACAATGGGCACAGCAATGTCCCAGCCAGCCGTGCCGGCTGCCCCTGACACCATGGGGGCTGTGCTCACCCCGTACCTGCGTCTTGACGTGCTGCTCGGGGGCGGTCACCAGGCTGGCACAGCTGAGCCACAGCATCACCATGATGGAGAGGAAGAGGCAGGCGGCCAGGATCCAGCGAGGAAGGCCCGAGCGCCTGTAGCACCCCACCACCCCCCGCCAAAGAGAGGGGACGAGTTTATGGCAGGGCACGGGCTGGGAATTGGGGCTGGGGGGGATCTGCTCTGCCACATCCAGCAGGTCCCAGACCACCTACTTGGACATGCAGCCGAGGAAATCGTGCTCCTGCTGCGGGGGCTCCGGGGGATGCGCCTTGGCTTTGCCCCGTGGCTCCTTCACGGGGGGCTTGTCCCCCTTTGCCCGGGGTCCTGGGAGGGCAGAGGTGATGCTGAACCTGGGCACCCATGTGGGCACACCCTCCCCTCTCCCATCCCCTTGCCAGCACGTGATGGGGGTGCCCCTCTCCCCCCGGGACCCTCTGCCCGCTAAGGGGGCACAGAGGATCCCAGCAGGGCCCCATCCAGAGCCCCCCCTGGTGTGTGTGGGGGTGTGGGAAGCTGATCAGACCCGAGGAGAGGGAAATTTGTTCAGCTCTGGAGAACTCGGATGGGAGCCAGGAGGGCTGAGAGGCTCCCAGCCCCCTCCCAGCAGCCAGGACCCCCCCAAACCTGCGTGGGGCTGGGGGATGCCAGGGCTGGATCCCAATCCCGATCCTGGCTGTGCTGGCTGGATCTCCAGTGCCTCGGGTGCTGGATACTCCATCTCAGGCTGGGACTGGGTGGGCAGGGAAAGAGAGAGAAGGCGATGAGGAAGGGGGTCCCCACCCCTCCGGGCACCCACAGAGAGGCTCCTGGGGACACCCCCACCTGAAACACCACGACTTTGCCATCATCTGCCTGCAGGTAGAAGGTCCAGGTGGAGGAGATGAAGCTCTGGGCAGAGCTGACGATGTCGTTGCAGAAGGTGGAGACCAAATCCAACACGGAAAAGGACGGTGCTTGCAGCTCCAGGCTCTGCGAAGGAGCGGGGACATCACATCACCGCTGTCCCCTCGTCACCCACCCCGGCAGGACACGTCCCACCCCGAGGTCATGGCTGGGTTGAGCCAAGTGTTCAGGTCTGGGCTCAACCTGCTTCTCTCCTGGGATGTGCCAGGGCCTGATCCAGTCCCAGGAGCGTCACCAAGCGAGGGCTGTGGTCCCTGGGGTGACCACCCAGCTCTGGGGTCATCACCCAGCCCCAGGACGGTCCCTTCGGGGCGGGATCACCCTCCTGTGCCAGAGACAATGGGAGCGGAGCAGCCGCGATGCCGAGGGCGTTCCTCTCCTGGCAGCCTCTCGGTGCCCTGGATTCTTGGCCGTCTCGGCAGTTTGTTATTTTTAAAGCATCCCTGCTGGAATCCGCTTGGCTGCTCCCTGCCACTGGCTCCGAACATTTTCCGACAGCCCCTTGCACGGTCAAACCAGCAAACAGGAAATAAATAGGTCAGATTCTGTATCTAATTATTATGCTAAATCTGCTTTGCCTGCTCGTCTGGGAACCCGAGGAAAAATGCTTTGGGTGGGTGGAGGGGGTGAGAGCCCTCCCTGTCACCCCCAGTCACTCCCAGATGCTCATCCCTGGCCTTGGAGAGGGGCTGGGAAATGGGATCAGGCACGGGCAAGGTCTCAAAACCGGGCAGCAAAGAAGGATTTTTCAAAGGAGCTTTTCACCCTTTTTGCGGCACAGATTCATCTTTGCCTGCACGTGCACGGAGCCAAAAGCCTCTTCCTTGGGCCAAAGTCTAATTTAATTAATCGGGCAAAAGCTGAATTAATTAAATATAGGAGGGGAAAGCGTTGCTAATTGCTGGGAAGGATAACAAATCAAAACTGGGGGAATCTGCCAGGATCCCAAACCAGATCCTCTCACCCTGGGAATTCCCTGTGGTCTCCCTGCCTGGCACAAGCCAAGTCCAGCCCAGTCCAGCCCAGTTAATTTGCTTTTTATATTTGTGACAAAGCAGCCGATGGTGGCTTGGATCAACCTGGCACATCTGGAGGCACACCCACGTGGAGGGATGGATGATGAATCCATGGATGGATGGATGGATGATGGATCCATGGATGGGCTGCACATGTGGGGTGTCCCCCATCCCGAGGGAGGGGAGCGGCCGTGCTGAGCTCCTGATCGAGGAAGGTTTTCCCCATCTCCCTTCACCTTCTCCTTCCTGCTCTCCTCCACCTCGGGCAGCTGCTTGCGGCACCCGGTCACGCACCCAAACTGCTCCTCTGCGTTGCCGTAGGCTTCAGCACAGGCTGGGAGAGAGGAGGGGTCAGGGTTTGGGGGTGCTCAACCCCCAGGACCCCCGTCCCCCTCCCCACTGACACCCAGGGCGGGTCAATCTGCTCAGTCTGAGCGGGCAGGACGCTCCTGAGGGTGTCGGGGGTCGTGCTGCTCCTGCTGGGATGTGGGGATCCCCCCGGGACAGTTTTTGGGGTGCAGGGGCTGCTCGGCCACCAGCTCCTCTCACCTGCTTCGCACTCGGCTCTGGTCGTGTTGAGCTCTGCGCTCGCATCCACGAAGTGACAGATGGAGAACAGCCGGCAGCCCCGGTAACAGGCGTTGAGAACAGCATCCTGCGGCGAGGAGGAGGAGGAGAGCGTGGAGCTGGCACCGGGCTCAGCCCGGTGGCTGTGCCGGACACCCCCCACGCGGCCCCCCGAGCCCAGCTGGGGGACACCGGGCAGTGCCGCCCCCGCCCAGGACCGTGGTGAGGGCTGGCACCCCCAAACCTGGCGACCCCAGAGGAGGGAGAGGTGCCCCCCAGCCCCACGGGTGCACCCCACGGTGGGTTTAAACGTGGCCAAACCCTCGTGGAGGGTCCCCCCATCTCTGTTGGCACCAGCCAGGCCCTGGAATGGGCTGGCAGGAGGTGGGGGTGCACTGCTCTAGGGGAGGGGTACACATTTGGGGGGCCGGGAACACACTGAGGGGGTGTGGGGGGCACACAGAGCCTACACGGGGGTCACCGGGAATGGGGGGCTCAGGGTGACGCTGCGGGCACCCCAAACCGGAGGGGATACCCTCACTGGGGGCAACCCAAAGCTGCTTGGGGGTGGCCCGGTGCCCCCCATGTTGTTCCCACGGGGGGGTGGTGCAGTGCAATGGCAGAGATTCCTGTCAGGGGTGTCCCCAGTGCTCCTGGTGGCCCTGTTGCTCCAGTCCCCTCCAGTGGTCCCAGTCCCCCCAGTGTCCCCCCTGGTGCTCCCCCTGCTCCTGGTACTCCCAGTGCACCGGGTGTTACTGGTGCTCCCCATGCTCCCACTGACCCCAATGTTCCTGATATTCCCCACGCCCCCAGTGCTCCCCGGTGCTCCCCAGTGCTCCCAGTGCTCCCAGTGCCCACGATGCTCATGGTACCCCCAATGCTATTGGTGCTCCCCAAGCCCCTGGTGGTCCCCAGTACTCCCAGTGCTCCCAGTGCATCTGATGCTCTTGGTACCCCCAGTCCTACTGACTGTCTCCATGCCCCGAATATCCCCAGTACTTCCCGTAGNAGCCTCTCGGTGCCCTGGATTCTTGGCCGTCTCGGCAGTTTGTTATTTTTAAAGCATCCCTGCTGGAATCCGCTTGGCTGCTCCCTGCCACTGGCTCCGAACATTTTCCGACAGCCCCTTGCACGGTCAAACCAGCAAACAGGAAATAAATAGGTCAGATTCTGTATCTAATTATTATGCTAAATCTGCTTTGCCTGCTCGTCTGGGAACCCGAGGAAAAATGCTTTGGGTGGGTGGAGGGGGTGAGAGCCCTCCCTGTCACCCCCAGTCACTCCCAGATGCTCATCCCTGGCCTTGGAGAGGGGCTGGGAAATGGGATCAGGCACGGGCAAGGTCTCAAAACCGGGCAGCAAAGAAGGATTTTTCAAAGGAGCTTTTCACCCTTTTTGCGGCACAGATTCATCTTTGCCTGCACGTGCACGGAGCCAAAAGCCTCTTCCTTGGGCCAAAGTCTAATTTAATTAATCGGGCAAAAGCTGAATTAATTAAATATAGGAGGGGAAAGCGTTGCTAATTGCTGGGAAGGATAACAAATCAAAACTGGGGGAATCTGCCAGGATCCCAAATCAGATCCTCTCACCCTGGGAATTCCCTGTGTTCTCCCTGCCTGGCACAAGCCAAGTCCAGCCCAGTCCAGCCCAGTTAATTTGCTTTTTATATTTGTGACAAAGCAGCCGATGGTGGCTTGGATCAACCTGGCACATCTGGAGGCACACCCACGTGGAGGGATGGATGATGAATCCATGGATGGATGGATGGATGATGGATCCATGGATGGGCTGCACATGTGGGGTGTCCCCCATCCCGAGGGAGGGGAGCGGCCGTGCTGAGCTCCTGATCGAGGAAGGTTTTCCCCATCTCCCTTCACCTTCTCCTTCCTGCTCTCCTCCACCTCGGGCAGCTGCTTGCGGCACCCGGTCACGCACCCAAACTGCTCCTCTGCGTTGCCGTAGGCTTCAGCACAGGCTGGGAGAGAGGAGGGGTCAGGGTTTGGGGGTGCTCAACCCCCAGGACCCCCGTCCCCCTCCCCACTGACACCCAGGGCGGGTCAATCTGCTCAGTCTGAGCGGGCAGGACGCTCCTGAGGGTGTCGGGGGTCGTGCTGCTCCTGCTGGGATGTGGGGATCCCCCCGGGACAGTTTTTGGGGTGCAGGGGCTGCTCGGCCACCAGCTCCTCTCACCTGCTTCGCACTCGGCTCTGGTCGTGTTGAGCTCTGCGCTCGCATCCACGAAGTGACAGATGGAGAACAGCCGGCAGCCCCGGTAACAGGCGTTGAGAACAGCATCCTGCGGCGAGGAGGAGGAGGAGAGCGTGGAGCTGGCACCGGGCTCAGCCCGGTGGCTGTGCCGGACACCCCCCACGCGGCCCCCCGAGCCCAGCTGGGGGACACCGGGCAGTGCCGCCCCCGCCCAGGACCGTGGTGAGGGCTGGCACCCCCAAACCTGGCGACCCCAGAGGAGGGAGAGGTGCCCCCCAGCCCCACGGGTGCACCCCACGGTGGGTTTAAACGTGGCCAAACCCTCGTGGAGGGTCCCCCCATCTCTGTTGGCACCAGCCAGGCCCTGGAATGGGCTGGCAGGAGGTGGGGGTGCACTGCTCTAGGGGAGGGGTACACATTTGGGGGGCCGGGAACACACTGAGGGGGTGTGGGGGGCACACAGAGCCTACACGGGGGTCACCGGGAATGGGGGACTCAGGGTGACGCTGCGGGCACCCCAAACCGGAGGGGATACCCTCACTGGGGGCAACCCAAAGCTGCTTGGGGGTGGCCCGGTGCCCCCCATGTTGTTCCCACGGGGGGGTGGTGCAGTGCAATGGCAGAGATTCCTGTCAGGGGTGTCCCCAGTGCTCCTGGTGGCCCTGTTGCTCCAGTCCCCTCCAGTGGNTCCCAGTACTCCCAATACTCCCAGCACCCAAGATGTTCTTGGTACCCCCAATCCTACTGACAGTCTCCATGCCCCGAATANCCCAGTCCCCCCAGTGTCCCCCCTGGTGCTCCCCCTGCTCCTGGTACTCCCAGTGCACCGGGTGTTACTGGTGCTCCCCATGCTCCCACTGACCCCAATGTTCCTGATATTCCCCACGCCCCCAGTGCTCCCCGGTGCTCCCCAGTGCTCCCAGTGCTCCCAGTGCCCACGATGCTCATGGTACCCCCAATGCTATTGGTGCTCCCCAAGCCCCTGGTGGTCCCCAGTACTCCCAGTGCTCCCAGTGCATCTGATGCTCTTGGTACCCCCAGTCCTACTGACTGTCTCCATGCCCTGAATATCCCCAGTACTCCCAGTAGCTCTGATGATACTGGTACCCTCAATGCTCTTGATGCTCCCCGTGCTTCCCAGTACTCCCAGTNCTTCCCAGTACTCCCAGTGCCCACGATGCTCCTGGTACCCCCAATGCTATTGATGCTCCCCATGCGCCTGGCGTCTCCCAGTACTCCCAGTGCTCCCAGTGCCCACCATACACCTTGTGCCCCCAGTGTTACTGATGGTCCCCACGCCNCTCCCACTGACCCCAATGTTCCTGATATTCCCCACGCCCCCAGTGCTCCCCGGTGCTCCCCAGTGCTCCCAGTGCTCCCAGTGCCCACGATGCTCATGGTACCCCCAATGCTATTGGTGCTCCCCAAGCCCCTGGTGGTCCCCAGTACTCCCAGTGCTCCCAGTGCATCTGATGCTCTTGGTACCCCCAGTCCTACTGACTGTCTCCATGCCCTGAATATCCCCAGTACTCCCAGTAGCTCTGATGATACTGGTACCCTCAATGCTCTTGATGCTCCCCGTGCTTCCCAGTACTCCCAGTGCCCACGATGCTCCTGGTACCCCCCATCCTACTGACGGTCTCCATGCCCCGAATACCTCCAGTACTCCCAGTACTCCCAGTACCCCCGATGCTCCTGGTACCCCCAATGCTATTGATGCTCCCCATGCGC
>VWZS01002668.1:32497-58774 GCA_013397075.1 Rhabdornis inornatus | reverse complement strand
GTTTATTTTCTAAATGAAGTCTGGGCTCAGGATTGTTTGGTGGCCAACGGCCACTAATGAACTTTGCTTCCTTCGCCACCCAAAAGAGAAATAGTCAGAGGCTCCTGGTGATTAACTGGGCAGGAAGGGATAAGGGCAGAAGAGCTGCTTGTTTGTGTAGTGAATAACGCAACAATTAGTGGGCTATTAAACACATATGCTCATTCTGCATCGGTTCTATAAACAGTTTCCTCAGCTTGTTGAACATCTCGGCTTCCTCGGAAGCGCTGGGCCTGGCCCAGCCAGGAGCCGCCTCCAACACACCTTTGCAGCTTCTGTTTGTCCAGTCCAGCTCTGTTTTAATTTTGGGCTGCAGTAGTTAAATGGAAAAAATTTGCTCAGGCTCCTTCTGCTTGGTTTGGTTTGAAACGTGGTGGAACTGACGGCAGCGTTGTGTAATATGGATAATGGCCTGGAATCCAATCCTGCTCTTTGTGTTACCTGGAGTCCAACATGTGCAGTCTGACCTGTTTCAGGCACCGGGGTAGCACGTCCGTGCGATTCCTGCGACAAGGCTCTGTCCCTCTGCCAGAACGGGCAGGGAAATGTCTTCAGTTCCTTGCTTGAGTTTGTTCTTGGTCTAATAATAATGTATTGGGATTACATAATCCAAAAATGATCACCCAGCCGGGCGAGCTGCCATTTGTTTGGAGTGTCCCTGGTGCCAGAGCAGTTGCAGGCTTGGTGTGGAGCTGCATCATGTGTGGATCAGGCAGCAGGGCTGTGGAGAAACATATATTTGTCTTGTTGGGCCTCTGCTGAGCTGTGCTCTTGTGTTTCTGCTGAGCTGTCTGTGTCCTAGGGAAGAGAATGGTCAGGGATCCACATTCTGGAATGGGTTTGGAGCGGCCTGGTCTAGTGGAAGGTGTCCCTGCTCGTGAAAGGGGTTTGAAACAGGTTGAGCTTTAAGGTCTCTCCCAGGCCAAACCATTCTGTGATTCTGAGAGATTGATTCCCAGCTCTTGTGTTCCAGCAAGCTGTTCCTGTGCCATGTACAGAGGACGTGGAGCTGCTGCTGAGGAGCTCCAGCTCACAGGGCTGCTGGCTTCTCCTGATCCTGGGAAAGGTTTCTTCAGTAGCTCACCTGAATGAAATAGGAGCCTTAAAAAGAGAATTAGTACTGCTTTCACAGGGGACACAGTGAATTGTCACCCAGCTGCTCATTGTGAAACTTGCTGCCCCTGAAACTGTTTCCCCAGGGTTGTGAAACTGAGAGCTCTGGCTGCTGAGCTCAGAGGGCTGAGCAGTGGGAAGTGTGTCCCAAGTTGGTTTGTCCACTGGTGAAATGGAGCCAGTCTGGTGTGCTCACCTAAAACAACTCTTGAGTTCTCCGGGGAGTGTAATTCTAGAGCAGCCTGCAGTTTGCTGCCTTCCTTTTGGGGGTGTGTACATGGTTAGGCATTCCCACTCCCCCAAAAAAGGCAGGGCATGGCCAAGGCTAGGTTGGATAGGGTTTGGAGCAACCTGATCTGGTGGAAAGTGTTCCTGCCCATGGCAGGGAGGTGGAGCTGCATGGTCCTCAAGGTCTTTCCAACCCAAACCATTCTGGGATTAGATGATTCTATGACTTTTCCCATCACTTCTTGTGCGCCCCAAATTTTGTTCTTACCCCTGTCAAGTACAAGGGAACTCCTCACACCTGTCCCTTGCTTTCCTTTTTCACACCTGCTTTTTTAGCAGCATCCTGGGTAAGTCACCATCTTCCTGCCTGATGCTGCATGGCAGACCTGAGTGTCCCTTGCAGTGAAGGTGCTGTTCCTGGAACCCTTACCTGGTAATTTCCCAGCTTCCACATATTTCTATAAACCTCTCTCTGTGGTTGAGGAGTGGTTGTTTGATAAAAAGCAACGTGATGCAGTTGCACACCTTTCCCTCTCACATTATGTGTTGACCTAAAAATGGCTGAACTCTGCTCCTGGCCCTGGTCCTGGTGGTTTTAGGAGGATTTAAAGAAGGTTGTAGCATCCATCCCTTGGTGATGGAGCTGAGCTCCTGTCCTGCTCCCGTTGTCTCTCTCTGCCCCTGCCACCTTGGAGTGTTTTGAACTGAAGCCACCGGTTGATTCACTGGTGAACTTTGGCAGATGCACAAATATTTATTGGGGACTAAGCTGAGATAACCAAAGCACGTTGTCCCTGTGCTCTCCCAGCTGAATTTTGGGACTGTGGTCTGATAGATGTGGCTTCCCCAAATCATCTTCCCCATGCTGCTCTAAAACCAACCGTGAGAGAAACAATCCCCTGAAAATGAGGCTTAACCCGACCCCTTGGAGTTGCTGTGTATTGAAATAACTTTCCAGCCTTGGCTTTTGGAGCATTGTGGAGATTCCTTCATCTTGCTGTGTTCAAAGCACGAAACACAAAATGAAGGCTGTGCTGTCATTACAGGGTCTTTAGGGTAATGCGTATTCATGCTGACTTGAGAATTGAAAGCTGCTTGCAGGTGTCAGGAGGAGAAGAACAATCCGGCTTCCGAATCAAAATTCATTGAATTATCTCAGAGCTTTTTGCATCATTCCTCCTTCCCCGTAACCTGTTTTTTCCTGTCCTATTAATTCACTGATGCTGTAGTCCGTCAAAATTGAGGCTCTTACGACATCGGGAGCATGAGTCGGTGACATGACTGAATGAATCAGAGGAGGCTGGAGAGGAAGCTCATGGCACACGTACGGCTCATCAGCAGAAATGGGACAGGATCTGCAGAACACCCTGAACTGCTCAACTCCTGCTCAATGTTCTTCACGTTGACCTGAATGTGGCACCTCCCATTGGAAGGCAGGGGACAAAGAGACTCTGAACATTGTGCACGAGGAATGTTTTGGCCCGTGGCGGTTTCCTTTCAATTATTTAGGGAAGCTTTTTCTCTCGACCATGTAGCATTTGGATCTGCTCAAATTATAGATTCATCTCTATAGTTTTCAAACGGCATTGGAAGGAATTGTCTGTAATTTACATCTAAAGTGATGTACAGTTGCTATGGGATTTGGTGGCAAATTATAAAGCCATTATGCTTTTTTTTTTATACTGGTGGTAGCAGACTAAAGAACTAGGTCTAATTGGTGATGTGCCAAGGGAAAATAGAAAGTTTGTGACAGAATCCTTGTGACTGATGGTGCTTTCTTTTTTTTTTTTTAATCAAACGTGATCTGCTTTTTATCAGCAGAACATAACCTACCATTAATTGGAGAGGTTGAATTTGAATTAATAATTTTTGCTCTCTGGCAATCAGGGGGAAGTAAGCTAGAAGATTAACCCTATATGTTGCTTATATGGGGCTAGGTTGTTCTTTTTTTTTCATTTAAGTGGGATATTTCGTCAGTCGTATCGATGGCAGCTGGATGTGGTGATCGTGTTCCTTACCCAGCAGAATTAAACTCTTGCTCTTCTTCAGCATATTCTGATCTCTTATTCCACTTGAACAGCAGAAAGGAAAGCTATTTTAATATCTTTTTAACTTCTGTCTGAAGCATAGAAGCCTCTTCAGAACAATGTGTCTCCCAAGGACCCATCTCCTGCCTGGAGTGGCTCCTGCTGGTCAGCTCAGAGTGCTCCTCCAACATCAGGGCTTTTCTGGGCCCGTGTGAAGTGCTCTGGCCTGTTCAGTTGGTTTTTGTCCTGGTGCAGCTTGGCACGGGGCTGGTGGCTGTTGAAACATTTCCCTCTGCGTCGTGGCTGCTGTGTTGGGACAGCAGCAGCGCCTTTATCGCTGCCCAGGGAGGGGAGATTTTATTGGAGGGAGCATTTGAGGTCTCCTTGGTAAACGGAGACGTGTTATCTCCCGAACAATTTGCACGTTTCAGACCATTTAAACTCTGCCTGTAACTTGTAAGCAGAAACTTGGGAAGCGTCTCCAAATCCCTGGTGTTTGTGCATGTTGAAAAATGGGAAGGGACAGACTGCATGCGTCACTCCCGTACTAATTTGTGCCAGCTAATCCATGGGAGAAGAATACATTTTGGCTGACTTAGTGGTTTTGCTGCTAATGCACATGAGAATGCATTTGAATGGATGGAGTGGCTGCGTGGGTTTAGGTAGGTTTTGAAGGGATACCCTGTGTCTGGGATCCTGTGCTGGATACCCTCATTTGGGATCACAGTCGTGTAATGTCCTGGATTTGTTTGGATTTTGGGGAAGGGGGTGGGAAAGTGGTCATCACTCAGCATCATAACATCAGGAAGGTTGGGATCGAGTTACCTCTGAATAATTAAGGTTAATGCTGTTTCTGGAGGAACCATTATCTGCAGTGAACTTAATGCTCGTGATATGCTGATAACATGAACTATGCTAATATTTCATCCAGGGTGGATACAGAGGAGGCATCACCAAAACTGGGCTTTGGTGTTCAACGTGCCTTAGCTTGACCTAGATGAATTATCCAGGAAAGGAGCTTGGATTTGCTGATAAGAGTTTTCTGTAGTAGCTCATGTGTTGCTTAGAAACATCCCATGTACATAAGGCAACTTTTGCACACCCTGGTAACCTGGTATTGCCTTCTGACTGGGGATTTTGGTGAGTTTTGGTTTTCTTTTTTTTTCAAGCATTTATGTATTAAAAAGTGTGCTAAACCCCTCAGCAGTCAGTTTGCTGAGTGGCGTGTGTATCCCTGCTGCACTGGGAGAGCAGACTTCCCAAAAATCCAATCCTTTTTGAATTACAGTCTAGAAAAAACACAGCTCCGTGCACTTGGTCTCTCCTTTCTTTACATTGGACTAGTGCCTTTTTCTAATTTAAAGAAACCAGCATTTGTTTAACTCAAAAAGAGGTCAGTGCTGGTGAGCAGGGCTTGACTGAGCTGCCTACCTCCACCCACCTGGAGTCTTCCCTGGTCTGGTCCTGTCTGACTGTGGTTAACCCTCTGCTCTCCCTCTATGCAGGAGAGAACACTTGAGTGCAAATTTTTGTGGAAAACTGAGATATTTTTCCTTTGGGGCTCCCTTCTGTGCTGTTGGGTTTAATGGCAGACGCAGACTTTGTCCTTGGGGTTCATGTCCACACGTGATGCAGTTTAGCAGGTACCACAAAACTTCCTGAGAACAACCAATTGCCTAAATCTCTCTAGTATTTAGATTTCATCAGCACAAACATCCTCTTGGCTACTTGGCTCTGTATTTTGAGCATATATGAGTTCAGCCATGCTTTGATAAGAGCAGCCACGTGACAGCCAGGGCAGGTTCATGTGGGATCAGTGATGGGGAGACAGGAACAGGTCTGGAGGAACTGGGGCTGCCCCAGCCCTGGAAGTGTCCAAAGCCAGCTTGGAGCAACCTGGGATAGTAGAAGGTGTCCCTGCTCGTGGCATGGGGTGGAATAAACTGAATTTAGTGGTCTTTCTAACCCAAACCATTCTCTGATTCTAAATGACAGTTTAAGCTGATCGTTGTTATTTAGCAAGAGCAGACGTGTATTACTTAAAATCCTAACAAAAATCCCGGCAGGACGGAAGAAACTCCGGCTCAATCCATATCACTGTGCCCACAGGATCCATATTTTCTACAACTGAGGTGGAAGAACTAATTTAATCTTCCTTCTATATTCCTCCCCACTGAGGCCCATTCTGTGATGGGCTGCAATCAGTGTGTTATGTGCCAGTTGTGGTTATTTGAATCATATTTCCACATTTCAGTGTCTAGACTTTATGTTTGTGTGAGTTTTGTTGTACCTTTCCAGCTCCGGCGCTGATTTCAGTTGGTTTTGGCTCCTGGTTTCTATGAGAAAATCAAACGGGCTGTGTTTCTGCCTTTCCCAGTCCCCAAAAAAGAAGGGAACAGGGGAATGGGCAGAATTTTGGTTTTATAAACTCCTTTGCCACCATTTTTCTCTCTTTTGAAGAAAATCTGTGTGTGTGTGGATGAGCTGGGCTCTGCCATTTGGTGACCAGCAGGTGAGAGCAAGGACAAACCACTGATGGCTGCAGATAAATCTCTGCCTGCTTCTTGCACTGAGAGAAATCTGCTGTGAAAAAAGGGATGATCTTGGTACAGGCCAGCAAGGCTGGAAAAAAAGTGACTGTGCAGACATTTTTAGTAAAAAAAAAACAACTTTATGATCCACAGAAGGAGAGCATTTATTGGAAATTAAGCAGCTTTTTAATTGCCTCCATGTGCTTTGTTTTTTGCCAGCACTTGTGGATATTGAGGATGATGGATGTGGCTGTGTTTGAATTGGAGGGTTGGTCTGTTTGTGATGCTCAGAGAAGTTGATAATGACACCAAACCTGGATAACCTGGACCTGGAGGTGTGACCAGGAGGTAGAACTGGCTCCAGAATTGTTCACAGTAATACTGACTTGTGCAGAAAACAGTGTGGAAACCTGAGCCAAGGCTGTTTTCTGTGCTCCTGGTATATAATAAAGTGTATTATGGCTAAATCGCTGAAAGGAAATAATGTTCCCAACTCCTTGTTAACCTGTAAAGCTTGCTGCTATCAAATGTGAAAGGCTTAAGGGCAGCTGAATAGCAAGAAAAATCAGAATTTTTCATGGGGATAGCAAAGAATAAAAGCTGTGGTTCCAATTTCTCTCTGTGTTCCCCCGGTGTTTGAGGTGACCCAGGGTCCTGCCAAATCCGTGGCTTCCCCTCTTCCAGGGAGCTGAGCACTGTAAATTCTTCCATTCTTTCCCATCCAGGATTCAGTGGATGCTTTTTCGGAGCCCAGCATGGGCGGAGTAGCGAGGAAGCAAATTTTTCCACCCTGCCTGAGCTTGGGCAAGCGGAAATTGTGCCTTGGAAGCCATATAAGGCCAGCGAGCCGGCTCTGCCTGGGCTCACCTTGCCACCAGGATGCTGGGGATGGGAGCAGCCCTTGCTCCCAGGGAGAGTTTCAGGGCCTTTGAAGTGTTCCCTGTGCGTCTGCCACTTGCCAGAGGGACGGTGTGGCCGCCCTGATTAGGTGACAGCAGCTCATTAACTCCCTGACTTTTGTGGGGCTCCAGCACCCGGCCCCAAACTGGAGGCGGAAATTCGTGATTCAGAGTGAAACTGCTGTAAAATGACGAGCTGGGAAGGTCGGAGCCTCTGTCACAGGGTGTCTTCATTTCCTTCAGCACCGTCTGAGGCAGATCCTGCTGACTGCAGACAGTGCTGAGCAGGACTTTGCTCTGAAACGAGAGTTCCTGTGGCATTAAAATAGATTTTTGAAAAGCCTGGCAGCACCTGTTCCCCCCTTCCAGGGATGTTCAGCCCTCAGAGCTGCCAGAGCCCCAATCCTGACCTCTGCTTCTGCTTCTCTCAGAATTAAGAACAACTTCTGCTCCCATAAATAGTCCCTTAAGAAGTGCGTAGGAGCTCTGTGACCAATTTCTTTTGAAAAGTGCTTTCAGTGACACCCGTGGCTGTGACCTTGCTCGCTGTTCCCACCCCTTGTCCTTGCAGGGCAGCTGTGTTTTGATGGAAGCCTGGTGGTCCTGGCCACAAGCTCTTGTTTCCTTCTCTCACATTTAATCAGCACTAAAAAGAGAACCTTTGGTTATCTGTGTGTTTTGTGGGAAGCTGCTGCTGCTTTTCCTGCTGCGAATCCCAAATGCTTCCTGCCTCATTGAGGTCCTCATTCCCTAATGCCACTGAAGTGACTAAGGGACAGCATCTGAAAGCTCCTGTGTCCATGTCACAGCTCCCCAGTCCTTGTTTTTATTCCAGAAATAAAGTGTGGTTTTCCAGAGGAGAGTGATGCAGCCGAGCGAGTGCATTGTCACAAACCAGTTCTCCCAGCCTGGAGGCTTGGAGCTGGTGGAGAGTCCCAAAACACCCAGCTCTGCTCAGGAAGCGGCTTCGTGTTTAATCTTTGCAAACGTGGAAATGGGAAGAGGGAGGCAGTAATGGATAAAATAAAACATATTTAACCTTTAGGGACGTAAATGGGATATCTTGGATCTGTTTGGAACAGGCACTGGGGTTGACGTGGAACGTGGTGGTGATTAAAACCAACAGCGAACATTTTTCTGCTCGTGAATTACGGATTTTGTTCTTAAATGCATTAAAATCTAGAACACTTTGGGGTTTCTTAACATGAAGGGGGAGAAGAAATAGATTTATTACCTGGAAGGTTTGATGTTATAGTTCCAGGCATGTTTCCACAACCTTCCTGCAACCATTTGGAGCTGTACCTAATGTGGGTGCTGCCTGCATTGGGCTGCAAGTTTGAGCTCTCTCATACAATTAAAGCCATTTAACTCCATCTAAAGACTTTTTACTTGTCATTAAGACTAAATTTACTGGCATGGCAGCAGGAGGAAACACATTTACCCTAATTCAGATGGGCTAAGAAAGCAAAACGTTCCAGCTAACTACGGCTTGCCTGGATTGTTAAATTTAGACCAAAAATTCTGGTCAGACAATTAAGTGCCGGCTCAGTGGCCACACCACTTCTTTTGCATGTGTGAATTGGCTGAGCTGCCTCTGTCAGGCTAGAGGGATTCTCTGTCTGAATGTCTGAATTCTCTGGGGGTTTTTGGGCTCAGACCTGAAGAGTCTTTTCGTGGCACTGTGGTTGCTCTCTGTTTAGTCAGCAGCCCCGGTATGTTTTTCCTCTTCTTATCTGAAAATTTTTCGTGTTTATTTTTGGAATTCGTTGTAACCTGAACTTTCTCAGGTGTCCTTGCGGAGAGCAAAGAAACATCTGACTTACTTTTTAGGTAGATTTTTGCCAGTTGAGAAGAGTGTGTTCTTTCTTTTACTGTTTGTCGCTTTATTTTTGGAGCAGGTTTGTTACTGACCAGCCTGGCAGTGCAAACACAGAGGTAGCTGAAACAGTGCAGGTTCTGTGCTGTTTGCTGAAGTAAAGGCAGCACCTAATTTAACTTCTTCAGGCAACTGCCTTCACTTTTCTCCTGGAGAAAGCATCCCTGGAAGCTGGAGGAGGCTGTTAGCAGAGGGTATGTAATACAAGGTTCTATCATGGTAGAAAATCTAGAGAGGTTCTCCTGCTCAGTATTTTCAGCTGGATTTTTCTTGGGCAGCTTCCCTCAGTGATAGGAAAAAAAAATGGAATATTTGAGTGCTTTATTTCTTTCTCCCCTATGGTAGGAAATGGGGGTGACATCCCTGCTGAATTCCAAGTGTCTGTCAGGTTGTGTTCCCACTGTCCTGGTTGGTATTGGAGCACCTCTGTTTGCCTGGAGCCCAGAAGAATCAGTGTCTGAGCATCTTGCTTTAACTTTTGAGATTGGTCTGGCTCATGGGGTGTTGCTGGTCAGATTCCTCTGGGATTCCTTCAGGATCCAGGCTCTGACTTTGGTTTATGGCAGCCTCTTCCAGTCTGTGACTCCGTGAGGAATATCTGCAGATCATCTTCAGCAGAACTTTCTCAGACTAGTAATTACTCTTCCCTCTGAGTGTCAATAGGATATAGCTGGGCACAAGGAAAAAGAGAACTGGTCCAGGCTTGTTTTCCTGGGCTCAGCAGTGTGAGGTGAGATTTGTTCCGGGATGGTTGAACGGGTTCGTCAATCTGATCTCTCAATTGTCCTTCTATATTTTTCTCTTGCAAGAAAAGGAGTGAAGCCCTGTGGAAGATAAGGATCGTTCTGATGTTTCAGCAGCTCATTTAAGCCACCTTATGAGCACATAGGCAAGTGAATCAGCCTTGGTGTCTTAATATGTCCTAAAATAAATTAGACTTTCGTAAGCAAATTCGGTGGGTTTGAACTGTTGTATTTCCATTAAAAGATTGCAGTGGAGAAAACGCTCTTTAAAATTCAGCCTCGGGGTTGTGTTGTTCATTAACTGATAGTCACTCCTGTTTACCTTGTGTGATAAGTCCCACGTTAAGAATGGCCAGCAGTGCTGATGCCGTCACAGCTGCCCTTCAGAGAGAATTGCTTTTTTTTTAATGGCTCGCTTTACTGACAGGTGGGAGTTTTTTTGGAACTCGAATAAATGCAAACAGCCACGACGTACCTCTCCTAATCATGGAAAACCACTTGTTTGGTTTTTTTTGTTGTTTTTTTTTTTGCCCCCTGTTCTTAGCAGCTTGGTAACACTGTTGTCGGTACAAAGGTCATTTAAAAATCTGACATGTCAGCCCAGCAACATACTGCTCCTTAATGAGGCTTAAAAGCAGCGTGGAGCTGCCTGGTGGAAATAAATTTGGAGCTGCAGAATAGAGGGAGACATGTGAACAGCTTACTGGGATGGGATCACCTGGCTTTCCTTGCACCAGCCCCCCCTCCCCAGATCTCCCAAAGCCCTGAGTACTTGCAGTTCTCTTGCATAAAGGGGTTTAATTTTTCCTCTTGTTATTCAAATGAGCCCAGGTGTTTGACAGCACATTTGTGTTCTCAGAAGAAAAGCAACGAAAATATCTCCTGAAATCCAGGCGTGATGTTTTTTAAAAATGATTCCTTCCTGTGTTTGAGGTTTTCTCTCCTCCTCACCTTGGCCTCCTGCAGCACCTCTGACTTCATCCCCACCTGGCTAAAGCCCTCCTGTCCCTCCTGCTCCCCAGGATGTCCCTTGCCATTGAACCCAAGCTCTTGAACCTCCCTGTTCTTGTGACGCTGCCTCTGTCCTTTGAATGTCTGAAGGCTTTTCCTCTAATCCTGTTCCCCAGCACTACTGGAATTTCAGCACCTTCAGCCTCGCCTCAGTCTTTGCTCTTTGACTGTTCTCCAGTGAAAACTAGGTCAGAAACAACCGTCAGCTTCTGATATTTCACTATTCCTGTTTTATAAGTTGTAACCCAGTGTTGCCGTGTTTAATCGCTTGCTTTAATTTTCGTGTATTAAATGTCTCAGCTCGCTCTGCGTGAGCAGCCTGACACAGTAAAACTGCTCCAAATAACATCTTGGCTGTAAAAGCCAGGTTACCTTGATTTGGGCTGAAAAGGTGAATTATCTTTTTTTGTTACATACAATGCTGGAGATGCCAAACTTGACAGATTTTTTTCCACCAGCTCTCTCTGAAGTGTACATTTGCTGGCAGTTTTGGAGCCGTAATTAGCCAGCTTCTCTTTGTGCTTGTGTGGCTTTTTAACCTGATGGGTGAAAGAAAAATAAGTTAAAAACAATAACAATAATTGGAAATCCACGGGTTGGCGAGGAAAACAGCAATGCAAGTATGTTGGAAAGCATTTAAGAGATTTATTTTTAACTAAGTTGTAGCTGACTGGACCCATTCAGTGTTTTTATAAAACTATTCTTGGAATGGTGCTTGAAGTCTGAGCTGAGGTGCCTCAGTGTTCAGTGGAATCCACCTGGTGTAATTCAAGAGTATCCTTCTTCCTTTCTCTTAGTGCAGACTTGGAGCCAGCCAGTGTTGGAATACTTGGGCATTCCGGCATAAATGGCATTTAAATGAATCCTTACTTTTCAGTCTAACTTAAAGGTTGTGGTTTTAAAATTCTGCCTGGGCTGTTGTCTCTGAAAAGTTGTTTTTTTTTTTTCCCAAGTTGTTTATTAAGCTGTTCTTAATACACTTTAATTTTCTTCTTTCATGTGTCTCCTGCTGCTCTGTGGCTGTTTTCAAGGATCCCAGTCCAGGCACAGGGTGGGATTGTTGGGGTGTCTGTGCAGGGCCAGGAGCTGCACTTTGATATTCCTTGTGAGGAACCCCTTCCAGCTCAGGGTGTTCAGTGATTCTGTGATTTTTCTAGGATTTGAGGATCCCTGGTTGGCAGGTACCAGTGTGATCCAGCTCTTGCTTTCCATCTGGGAACCATTACCTGTGTTTGACAGGTGGGGGAATTTGGACTGGGGGTGAAATGCTTTATTTAAGGAAAACTTGTGGGGGGTCCAGTGGAACAAATCCCAGCCCTGAATGTGGTTCTGTAGTCACTTCCCATCACTTGTGTGGCCGTCAGCCTCAGATGGAGGAGCTTGGGTGTCTTAATCAGTTCTGGAAGCTTTATTTATCCATGATGGGGATGAGGGGGAGTTAAGATGTGCTATCGTGACACACTTTTTCTGTATTAACTTGGGAAACGTTTTCTTCTGGCAGTTGGGGGTTTTTGTGCAGTGCAGAAAGCAGAATACTTGTAGATACATTTGATACAGCTCGTCCTGGAAAAGTTTTTAATTATTTTACCCTCTGAGCCCCAAAACTATATTGCTGCATTGCTTCAGAAAGGCTAAAATCAAGGAAAAGTGCAGTCTCCAAGAGGGACAGCAGAGAGCCAAAGTGATTCCCACAATGGAAATTTGTTTTTCTTGTCATTTCCAGAAGTTTTGGGGTTGTTGCAGAGGTGGCCACATCTCCAACACCTCAAAGCACAGAAGGCTTCATTCAAGGTGTCTTGTTCGACAGGATTGACTCTTAAAATATTAATCTGAGAGCATTTAACCCCTCTGAATTCTTGTCTCATAAAGAGTTAATCCTCCAGGGAAAACCAGCACTGCTGGTCACCTTTAGCAGAGTTGGGAATTTTGGATGATTCAGTTTCCTTCTGCCAGTTTTGTTGTTGTTGGGGTTGTTTTTTTTCCCCTCGGTCCTTTCCCAATTTAACAGGATCATCTGATAACTCCAATAAAATGCTGCTGCAAAAACAAGCAGTGTTGCATGCAAGAGATGATTACCCAGGGAATTTTGGGCATGGATGTCTTAATGGGATTCTCGCCAGGCTGAGGTCTCTGAATTGTCTTGCAATGTGTGAAGATACTGCTGGAGACTTCTCTTGGAGGAATATTTAATATTATATTTAATATTTTATTTAAAGGAATACATAATATATTTAATATTATTAGTATTTCCAATATAGGGAGGCAGAACAGGAAGCTTCATTCTGCAATATTGTTTTTTGTTGAAAACTTTGCTTCAAAGCAATTCCAGGTGTTTGAAAAACAAATCTAAGGGTTTGCTTTCCTTTGCCTGCACTTTAGAAATACCAATATTTACCTTCCTTTTTCTACCCTGTCTTTAATTTACTGTAAAAGCCAGGCAGTGCTGCTCTGCAAGAGAGGGACAGACTCGGGCCATATGGGCAGACTGAAATTCAAAATTAATTTTATTTCAACCACTTTTTTCTTCCTGTATAAGCAACCTACTCGAGATTTGCTACTTTTAATAAGGAGTGAGCATTGGGATTTGTTCATTTAACTCTTCCTCAAATTAGTTGCAAGTCATAAAACAATAGGACTTATTTCTAAAATTGTACTTGGTTTGTTGGTTTTTTTTTTTTTTTGCAATGAATTTGCCAGCACAGCATTATCTTTGGAGGAGAGCTTTGGGAAATATTGTTGCAACTTGTTTTAGGCTTTCCCACTTTTACCTTTTATTGCTTTTTAGTCAGAGTTAGAGGAGAAAAATCCCTTCAGGAGAAAGGGTGATAAAAAGAAGAGTTAGTGCAGAATTTTGCTGATTTCTGATGTGCTTGTGGAAAAGGGAAAGGGATCCTTGAACCTCTGTCTTGGGGAGAACAGGACAAGACTGAAATAAAGCTAAAGGTGTTTGAATGGACAGTTTTGACTCAAGAATGCAACACTGAGTAATAAAATTAAAATAGCTTTGAGGGCTGCTGGTTCTCAGTGTCGGGGAGGGTCTGGAACACCCTTCTGGGCTGAGTAACGGATGCAGAAAATCCACTCACACTAAACGAAACTTCCTTTTCAGGGAGATGCAGTAATTGTATCAGAACTGGGAGATTTTTTTTTTTAACTTGCAGGAAGGAAACTCTTGGGTTATTACACTAAAAATGGGCACTGTGTTCTGTGACTTAGTAATTCTTTCATTATAGACATTTTAAATTGATTTTGACTGCTTTGATCAGTTCTAAACACTGGAAGCTGCACAGGGATGCAAAGGAGCTTTTTTTCCTTCCAAAAAGCCTTTCCTCCCTAAGCCTTTGGAAGTCGTGGGAGTTGGCTCCTGGTCCTCTGACAAAGCCTCCCTGAGCAGCCCCATCTTGTTAATAGTGGGATTGGTGGGAGTTTGTCATGATTAAACTGCAGATAATCATCATTACAGCCCTTGTGGCAGCCTGGTGATGAGACTTTATGATTATTGCTCTTCTTAATGAGCAGCTCTGCCTTAACTCTGCAGAAAAGCAAAGAGGGAAAACATCAAGTTAAAAAAAAAGGAGAACTGTCCCGTTGGGAAACGTGCCTGGAGTCTCCCAAGCTGGATTCCCACAGGAGGCTGATCCTGCCTCTGTTCCTGAGTTAATTGGGAGCCCATGCTGCCACAAACCCACTTTGATCTTTTCCTCTTTCTCTCCATCCACCTCCCCCCCAACCTCAGACCACTCTGGTTTTGGGGTGGGTTTGAAGCCCTCTCGTTTTTGGGGGCTGGATTTGGAATCCCCTCTGGTTTTGGGGTGGGTTTGAAGCCCTCTCGTTTTGGGGGCTGGATTTGGAGTCCTCTCTGGTTTTGGGGTGGTTTTCCTCTGCTTTTCATCTTCAGCCAGACAGAGCCCCCAGATCCCATTTGGGATTGTTGTGGAGTGGGCGTCCAGGAAGCAGCAATGAATCCAGTGACTGACTGGCCATTCCAAAGGGAACTGATGTTTGGAATAAAAATGTGGCTCTTGAAATGGGCCTGTACCTTCTTGTCCTCTTGCAGAGTCTCTCCCCATGGCAGAGGAGCCTTTCCCAGCAGACAGGTGGATTTAACTCTTCAGTGTCCTCTGGAAGTGCCTGCTCTGCATCGACAAATTTTTTTTGGAGACAGAGCATTTCCTCCTTGCAGCCATTTCAGCCCTTCTTTGTGTTCATATTTATTGCAGAGCAGATCCCTGTCCATCCTCTGTGCTCATGAAAGAGTTCCTCAGTTCTTGTACCTGCAGTGCCACAGAAATCTGGGATTGCAGGAAGGTGTTTGGTGGTTCCTGCTGTTGGGAAGGGCTCAGCCCGGTGGATGGGGCTGCTCTGTTTGCCAGAGCCAGGCTCTGCTCCAGCCAAACAAAGTCTGCTCCACAGTGAGCTGAGCAAACTCGAGACCAATTCACAATACTTTAATTATTTCTCCAAGGATTTGAGCCTCCTTTTAATTTTCTTCCTGAAAGGCATTGCCTAAATTGCCTCTGTGCCCAGCTTTCCTTCCTAGTGGAAAACTACTGCACCTTGTGCTGGCCAAACATCCTGCCTTGATGGTCAGGAGCGTTTGTCCCAGGATTTTTTGGGGAGTGCAGGGAGCTGGAGCTCCTTTCCCAAACCCACCTTTCCCAAGGTTTGTGCTCTGGTGCTGAGGATGACCAGAGGATCAGACTGTGTCAAAGCTATTTGTTCTTTGGGAGTTTAAAGCTTTATTTTTGCAAGTACAGAAAAATCATCGCTTAATGCTGTGTTAGGAAGCAAAGATTCCTTTGAAGCACTGGAAGGTTTTACTTGGAGTTACCAAATTGAAACCAAAAAGTTTTGCTGGGCTTGAGCAACCTGGGATAGTGGCAGTGTCCCTGCCCATGGCTGGGAGAGGAACTGGGTGGGGTTTGAGGTCCCTTCCAACCCAAACCATTCTGTTACTCCATGAAAAAAAGTGGGAATCTGGCAGAAATCGCCATGTGCTGCAGCCTCCACCTCTATCCCTTGTCCTGAATTTTTGGGATGGGTGTTTGGGGAGCCATGGGGTTCATGTATCCTAATTCCCAGTGCATCTCCTTCCCCGAATTCCTGACTGAGGGAGCTCTGCAGAGCAGGGAGCTGCAGGGACGGGGGTGCCTCACTTGGCTGGTTCAGTTTGAGTCCCCAACTAAATTCTGCAGCAGGGACCCAACAAACACACTGCATTTTATTCAGGAGGAGCTTTTTAACCTGGATTAGCTGAGATCAGAAGCTCCAGGCATGCGAGAGAGAACAGGCTGCACGGCTGGCTCAGCTCTCGTGCCTGTGGGGTGACATCTTGATGACAGTGGAGTTTAATTGCTCTCTGCTTTGCTGATACAGGCTATTGTCCATTTAGGGCCTGGCTTTCTGCTGCACAGGGCAGGACAAAGCATTTCCATTAGGCTACAGTTTGGTTTTTAACTTAATCATGTGTCTTACTCTCTAAACTTTGCACAAAGGTAGAGTTTTTCTGCATTTCAAGGGGGATGAAAGCTGGGATGCTCAGTGTGTAGTGATGTCAAAGCCTGCTTGTGATGCTTCCTGGTAAAATTGGTAATTTTGTTAGAATGGTGAAATGCTGTGACTCTGAGGAGCTGGGAATGGTGAAATTCTGTAACTTTGGAGCTGGGAATGGTGAAATTCTGTAACTTTGGAGCTGGGAATGGCGAGTGAAATTCTGTAACTTTGGAGCTGGGAATGGCGAGTGAAATTCTGTAACTTTGGAGCTGGGAATGGCGAATGAAATTCTGTAACTCTAAGGAGCTGGGAATGGCGAGTGAAATTCTGTAACTCTAAGAAGCTGGGAATGGGGAAATTCTTTAACATAGCCATAAATTTCAGCACATCAAGTTGAGGGGTTTTTTGAGCTGACACTTTAAACTCCTTTATTTTCTGTCTTATAGAAGCACACTCGATTTTTAACCCTGGAAAACTAAACCACTGAGGAAGCAACATTTGTGCTGTAACAGCCCACATTAAATGATGCAATTACAACCAAAGAAGCCAGTGTGCCTTTTGCAGTTTAGCAATTAAAAACTTTCAAATGTACAGCGTAGCATTTTGGCTGACATAAAAGCTTTTGAGCATTTTATTGCTGTTTGTACTTCTGGGCAGGATTTGTAGGTGCTTTAATATTATGGTGATAATGTGTCCATTAATGCCTATTAGGCAAATGATAAATAATAAATACAAACTACAGTTCAGAGTAATTGGTGAGAGTCCAGCTCTTAAACCTTCATCAAAAGCACCTTTTTAATAATTATTTGTGTTAAAAGCTCGGGTGTTCACTTCTGCCCAAAATAAATTTTTTTAAATGTTTGGGGAGAGGAAAATGGGGGAGGTGTCTGTGACAGCAGTGGATCATCAATGTGATAAATGGAATTATTTTGGAGAGGAGGAGTGAGTAGAGGTGTCCAGTTTGGGGATTGCTGCCTGAGGAATTTCTGTCACGCTCTGCTCTGCTCCTGCTCCCTGGGGTTTGCAGGATCCCATCAGTGAATGTGGGTGAATCCTAAATCCTCCAGCAGCATCCCCGTGACTCACCTGGGCAGCTGGCACGTCTCTTGAGTGGAAAGCCTCAAACAGTGGTGGATTTACATGGAATTTCCAAGGCCCTTTCCATGAGAATGTTGATTTGAATAGCAAAACTGTAATTTTGGAGTCGCAGCAGACTCCATCCCATCTGTGCTCAACTTCAAACGGGATCCTTGGGAGGCCTCAAATTGCAGATGGAAATTGTCTTGCAGGGAGATGGTGTTTGAATTCCACGAGTAATAGATGGGACATGAAAAAAGGAATATTCAGGAGGCTTTTTTAGCTGCTGAGTTTCTGGGAGGAGGTAAATACAAGCCTTGGAATAGTGGAATGTCCTGGGAGCAGCCTCAGTGGCTCTCTGCTGGGCCACCCTGGGCTAATTGGCTGCCAGCAAACTTCACACAGCCCCACTTGGAGCTGTGGGTCTATTCCAGGCTATTCCTTTCCCTTGGGATTTGTATTTCTTGCTGCTAATGAACTCGGGGACTGGGAGGTGTCTCCTGGGAGTCTGTCACAGCAAAGGACAGGGCGGATCTGCTTTGCCTTTGGACTCTGGTTTGCTTTGCAAGCTCTTGAGGGGGTGTTTAAAACAAAAATATCAATGGAAAGTAGAATCTGTGTAGCTCTGCAGCTTTTCCCAGGTATCCAGGTGTGCTTAAGCTGAGGATCCTCCTGGATTGGGACCTTTTTATCCCACCCTTGGCCCAGTTGTGCTGGGAAAACAGAGGAAGCAGGGGAGGAAGCCTTGCCTATATTTGGACCTTGCTGTGTGGGCTAAAGAAACATAAACCAGTCATAACCAAAGAATTAAAGAGGATCTTGGAGTTTGGGGCATTACAGAGTCTGAAATTTGTGATTTTTAAGCGATTTCTGGTTGTTCCCATATTTGTAACTGCTTCCTGCTTTACCTGGGCACTGGTTTTACCTGGGATTGCACACGATGGTTGGGAGCATCCCATTAATGCCAGCCTTGGTTAGCAGGATTTTACAGTTTCTCTGTATATTTATTGGAATTTTTGCTACCAATTTTAACTGTTTGTAGGAAGTTTTAAATTCTGAAAATAATCCCCTTGTTCTGACACAAATGAGGGTAAATTTTCAGTTGCACTCTGGGCATTGGTGACTCTGAACATCCAACAAAACAGACAAACACATCAATACTAAGTTTAGGCAAAATATTTTCCATAGAACACAGCCTGCAGTATAAATTCCAGTAAATACATGACAGAACTTCCCAAAATTATGTCTTCTTTAATTATCTCTATTTCCCTGAAGAAACAAAGAGGCTTCCAGCTGGCTCCTTGACCTGAGGATTTCCAGTGTCCTTTCTGATCCTGGGTAGGAATATCCCATCCAGCTTTTCCACTAAAGGTGTTTAAAACCTTCTGCCAGCTTCAATCAGCTCTGATAAAACACTTCATTAGTTTTACATTCAATTCTTCTGTATTTTATTGACACTTTCTTGTTCTTCCTACTCTTTCCTCAGCTTCCACGAGCCACACCTGGAATATTTCAGTGTGAGGAGCTGTTTGTGTGTTGCCACCACCTCTGTGAGCTTTCAGAGCCTCTCTTTAGGGTTTCTTGCTCTCCTCTAGCCTGGGGAAGGATGAGCGTAATACTGTGATAATAAAGGCCAAATATCCTGTGGGAGCTTTGAGGATGAGTTTTGGGGTTTTTCTGGTTTCATCTCGTGACTTCTGAAATAATCTTATGGTATGTGGAGGACTGACAAAAAACACTTGGGTCTGTGGGGTTTTATTCATGTTGGCATCCCAGAGCAGAGCTTGAAGGGTTTTATTTTTCCATCATTCCCAGGGAATACGGCAGGAGCTGTGGAAAGCAGGGAACTGGGCATGGACATGTGGAAGTTCTATTTCCAGATGGCAAATAAATGAAATTTTATGGAGTAGATACCGAGGTGTATCCAGGCCTTTTCTGAGGGTCTGTTTTCCAGTCAGGTAGCGAGGCTGAAGCTGGTAATTCCAGTTTGGGTAGATCTCCAAGGTGCAGCTGTGCTTTGGGATGTTATTTGGGAGTTATTCCTGCAGAGCTTTGGGGCTGCAGGATGGGCCCAGCAGCTCCTTTGCTGTTCCAGAGGAAGTTTGATTCGCTCCTTGTGGGACCTGGCAGCTTCTGGAGCTGTGGGAATGCTTTGCCAACCTTCCAGCTTCATCAGGAAGCCTTCAGCTGGAACAATGGCACGGGGCAGGAATGGAATTCCTGCATCTGTGGTGTGTTTAAAGGGGCTTTGCTGCCTCTGGAAACTGCAGGTTTTCTTGTGGTGTTCCCCACACATCCCAGGAATTGTGTTCCTTCCTTGGTGTTCCCTGGCCCCACAGATCCCAGGAATTGTGTTCCTTCCCACGTGTTCCCTGACCCTACAGATCCCAGGAATTGTGCTCCTTCCTTGGTCCCACAGATCCCAGGAATTGTTCTCCTTCCCACGTGTTCCCTGGCCCCAGAGATCCCAGGAATTGTGCTCCTCCTGTGCATTCCCTGGCCCCACACATCCCAGGAATTGTTCTCCTTCCCTCTGGACCTCTCCAGCACTGTCACCCTCATGGATGAGCTGCAGGGGTGAATATCTGGTACCTGGCAGCAGCAGCAAACCTCACCTGGCAGGTGGCTGCTGCAAAGAACCTGAACTGTGCTTTCCTTCCTTCGATTTTGATCTTTAATCAACTTCCAGCAGCTGTTGTAAAGCCCAGAGAGTCTCCTGGAGAGAGAAAGCTGGGATTCCTTGGAAGGGGATGAGGTTGTGCCCCTTGCACAAATCTGCCTTGTTTTCCTCTAGTTTGAACACAGAGATGAGGTTTCACCAGCATCCTTGATTTGCCAAGGATTTACTGCATCCAGGGCTGGGGAGGTGACTTGGTTTAATTGGAAAGGCAGAGGGAAAGACCTTGTTCCCACTCAAAAGGGATGGAATGGCATTTCTAGGAACTGTAATGCTGGAAGTTCAGTCATGGCATCACTAAGGAAGAGGAATTAAGTGACTCTGAGGTGACTCTGCAGAAAATGACAGAGGGATTTTGGAAAGGGCAGCAAGAACTCTCTGGGTTGTCCATCCCAGAACATCCAAGGAAGTTAATCCAAACAAAGATATAAATGGAAATGTGGTTTTAATTTGGTTTCATGTCATTCGTCTGTTCTCTTCTGTTCTGAATGAAGGTGTCCATGCAGGGATTTAATTTCAGCTAATAAAGGTACTTAGAGTCACATCCTTAATTAGTTTAGGGTGTGCAGTGTGCTCTCCTCTTCCATGAACATCCTGAACGAGCTGTAGCCAAGGAGTTGGACATCAAGGGGGTGATGCTCCAGTGCAGAACTTCCCAAAACTATCATTTGCTGTACAAGAACCACATGGGTTGGTTTGGTTGGTTGGTTGGTTTTTTTTTTCCTTAAATCCAGATTTTTTTCATGTTTCGAATGCTTGTTTGCTCAAGCACGTTCCTGTGAATTTCTAGACACGGGGAACAAAAAGCTGGCCAGGCTGTCCATGAACAGTGTGCTGTGGAATGCAGTGTCGTGGCACTCGAGGAATTCAGTGATCTCTGTACCAAGAGCAAGATGTTGTTTATTGGTGTTTTCTAAAGGTTGTTCTGGGTCTGTAAAATTCCTTATCCAGCACTCAGAGTGCTGTCAGCTCCGAGTGTTCCCGCTTTCCTCAGCATCATAAAATGTCCTGTAATGATCCTGGGTGTGATGCAGGTCTGTGGAATCCTATTGGATGGGCTCTTCAAAAACTCAGACTCTGTCTTGGGCTGGGTTTGTCCATCCAAGTTTTGTTGGGTTTATCTGGGCTAAAAGGATTTTTATTTTGCTGCTGGATTTATCCATTTTTTGTTGGTGTCGTGGCTGAGATTCTTCACTGCTAGGCTGGAAAAGTTTTATGAGGGATGGTTAACTTCATGAATTTTTAGCTGTTTAACCCTCTTGCTGCTAAAATTTAAATACCTATTTCTCTAATCAATTGGAAATTGATCCATTGGAAATGGAGTGACACAAACAGCACAACACAGCAAGTTTTGGGCTTGCTCTCCAAAATTCTTGGTGGTTTTCCCATGGAAATGTGTCTCCTATACACATGGCAACATTTTCCTTTATAAATGATACTTTCAACCTATTTATAAATTCTTCTGTCCCTTTGGAAAGCTTCACAATGGGGTCCCACAAGCCCCATGGAGCACAATTCCTGTCTTGGAATGCTTTGTGTGATTTAGAAAATAAAACATCACAGCCCCAATTCTGCTGGAATTGGAGAAACCCAAACTCAGCATGGCTTGGGTTGGGTCTGTTATTTTTTTCTTCAGTTAAAACCTCAGGTGAGACTTGGAATCGAAAACTCTCTGGGATCTCTAAAATGACAGCGAGGCAAAAAGGCTGAAATTGAGCAGTTTTAGAGTCACAGGAATACAGTTTTTTAACTGTAAGCAGCTGAGCCTGGAGGAAGAGGCCGATTGTTGAAACAGGCAACGTAACAACAGGATTTTGCAATGGAGCTGCAGTTTGCTTTTCCAAAGGATTGCCAGCTTTCTCTTGGAAAAAATTCGCTTTGCGTCCTCTCAGGCCGAGAACTGGAATAAATTTTCCCCTCAAGTGTCCATTTTTTAACTCAAAACTTACATAAGCACCAAAGCTGAGCTGTTCTGTGCCCAAAATGTGGTGGAGGGGTTGAGAGAAGCCAAGTGTCAGCTCTGACCTTAGTTTATCCCTTTTCTGGGTACAAATCGTTGTTTCAGGAATTTTCTTGTTTTCTTACTTGAAATACACATTTCCCTAACCTTTCCCCCTGAAAAAAAAAGCTAAGGAAATTTAAAAATCCAGGTGAAAAATCAAGCTTGAGTGTGGCTTGGCAACTAACATTGGAGCTTAGAATTTCTCTGAGGTAATTTTTGTTTTTCCACTTGTTTTTGTAGGATGCTGTGACGTCAAAGCCAGTCATCCAGTTTCAAGGAAGCCAAGGGGTAAGTTTGTCCCTGGAAAGTTCTTTACATTTAATGGGATTGAGGAATTTGGGCTGTTCCAGCTCAAGGAATGATGCTGTGACTGCTGAAAGTGAGAGATGGAGGTTCAGGTGTGGTCCAGGAAGGGTTTGCTCATGGATTCTCCCTCTCTAAAACCTTTTCCCTCCTCTTTATTTCCTAACCTTGCTAAATCCGTGGGAAATTCAGATTTGTGAGGCCGTGCTGTTGAGCAGAACAGGGAAAAGGAAAGGATGCAGAAATCCATGGAATCCTCACCTGTATCCCAAGAAAACACCGTGCTGAACTCACTGCAAGACTTTTTGGGTCCCAATTCCTTCCAGCAGCAGAGCTTGGAGGCTGCTCTGAGAGTCCTGGAGGTTTATTTAATGTAACTGCAGTTCTGTGAGTACCAGAAGTTATTTTAGATTTAGGAGTTTTACTTCCCCAACTTGTGTTCCAGTGACAGAACTCTGGGATATTTTTAGCCCCTTGAACCAGTCTGTCATGCCAGTTGCTGACAACGTTGAGATTTACGTGGTGGTGTTTCTGGTAAAGCAATGCAGCCCTTCAGTGAACTTGAAAAATGTCATTTAGATACCTTTTATTTCTAAAAAAGCCCGTGTTTAACTTTAGTCTCTGCAGAAAGAAGGGGAATTTAATTTTTTTTTTAAGTTTTTTTTTTCAAGAATCTGAATTTAGCTGTAACTTCTGATTATTTTTTTATGCACTGGCACATTAAAGCTTTCAAAGGAGCTTGGGTTGAGTAGACATTAAACCCAGCACATTGTCCTTGCCCACATCCTACTTGTGATATTATTCTCACTAACAGTACATAGAAAATGTAGCAGGAAAGACATGATTGTTATTGTAAGTTAAGAAGAAAAATGCAAACCTTCTTGTCCTGGGAAATAAAGAAAGGAGCAATTTCCAGGTTTTTTACTTTGTTTAGACTTAAACTTCCCCAAAAGCTCAGCATGAAAGTTGAGATCAAAATCTGCCACTGAGGTTGGGCACAATCAGAAGCGAGGAGGAAAACTGAAGGGTGGGTGATTTGTCTTTGTTTGATGAGCTTTGCTCATGGAATAAAGAAGCTAAAAACATTGGCAATGCTTTCCTTTTCCCTTTGGAAGCAGGATCCACACCTGACTTTTCCAATAAAGCTGTTTAAGTTTTGGAAATGCCTCCTCTGAATATTTTTCCTTGAAGGAAATGTAGCAAAAGGGATCAAAATGCTCCTCTGCCCTGAGCCTTTGCTCATGGTGGCTTCCATGTGGATCTGATATGGACAAGAATTAACAAACAATATTAATTTGTAGGAATAATAAAGAATATTTTCAAATGCTGCAGTTGCTTTTAGAAACTAAAAATATGTAAAAGAGTTAATTCTGTTTGAGCCCTGAACTCCCAGAGATGAGTCCTTGGTGGAAGAGCTGCCTGGCACCTGCAGTGTCACTCCTTGGAGAAGGAGAGGAGCCAGGAGGGCTGGGCTGGGCTGGGAGGAGGATGTGGCAGCCAGGGCTGACCTCTGCCTGCTCCTTCTCAGTGCTTAATTAATGGCACTGACGAGGAAAGGCCAAAGGTAGAGCTTTGAAGGGAGCTGCAGCTCCATGGGAGCGCACAGAAAGAGCTCTTTGTCCCTTTTATTATTATTTTTCCTGGGTATGACAAGGAGCTAGCAGCTGGGGAACCATCTGCTTTTAAGGGTAGGACTCTGCATGTCAGGATTCTCCTGCTTTTTAAGGAGCTGAGGCTTGAAATGCTTTCGAGGGATCCTCCATCAGTTGGGCTGAGGAGAAAATTCCAGGAATTCACCAGGCTCTCATACTCACATGATGACATTAAAACATATTTGTTGAGCTGTTTTACTTTTTATATCATTTATTCTACTCTTCCTCAATTCCTCGATTTGCTGCCTTCCTGTTTTGCTTCCCAAAAAATGCAGCTGTGGAGAATCCCATGAACTTTTTAGAGTGGGAAGTTTGTGCATAGCACAACTGTCAGTGTGATTGAAAGCAGTGAGGTTTTAACAGTGGGAATTTTCTGTGCAAGTATCCCTCTCTCAAGAGGGAAAAGCTTCACTGGATGATTTAGGGAGGCAGGACATAAAATGAGAATTTAAATAAACTGCTGCTTTTTGAATGTAATTCTCTAGAAACCTTTAAATTGTGCCTATGTGTTTTCAGCTGTTCCAGTGTTACTCTAAAAGCTGTCAAGGATACTTTCAGTTTCTAATACACAGAAAAAGAAAATTCTATGATTGAGACACTAATTAACCAGGGAAGGGAGTTGTTGGGAATAAAACCCAAGGTCAGCAAGGTGGCAGCAGAAAAGAGGAAGTCAACCCAAGATAAAACAGCTGTTCCAGTGACAAGGGACAAAACCTCTCCTGCCTGGATCCTGGTTTGGATCCAATCTCACAGGAGCTGATAGAAACTTTTGTGATTTTGCCTTGGGATGTGTTCTGTAGTGATGCTGCTCTTGTTAGTGGCTTTTATTTTGTGTAATAATCAGAATTTCAGTTGTAATAACCAGGTTGTTTTTACCAGAGTGGGATCGTGGAGATTCCTTAGGAGCAGCACCTGGCAGTCAGTTTTTCCTCGTGGATTTTCTGGGATAGTTTTATGAGTTTTTATGGAGTTTTGAGCATTGTGCTTGTTCCATTGTGCACATAAATTAGAGTTTAAGAGCTGGAGTACCACAGCATTACAAATTGTGTGCAGAACTGTGTTAGAAATACTGAAAATGTTTCTATTTTGGTAAAAAGATGTACAGAATCAGAGCTTAGGCTGGCTGAAATTTGCAGGTGCTCGTGGGGTGGTGAGAGCAGGGACAGAATTGAACTGGGGGGGGAAAAAAATACCCAAATTCACCAAAAATACCCAAATTCAGGTGCCAGACCCACATGTGTTGTGCAGCATTTTTAAAAAGACTGCTGGGAGCAAAACATCTTTGCTTTGTGATTGGAAAACACATTTCCCCTGTTCCTTGGGATGAAGTTTTGGTATTAACAGAGGGAGGTGAAATCTCTGTTTAGAGCGAGCTGTCCACAGATGAATTTTACTTGAAAGAAGAAAACAGAAGTCACATCTGCACCAAGCTATTTTTAAGTGTCTCTGGTTACTGGTGCAGTACCCAGCACCAAAATTAGGGCTCCCTCAAAGCAGTCACCATGCTGATTTGGTGGCTTGAGAAACCTTCTGTTTTCAGCTAAAAATAATTCCTAGATAACGGCCAGCTTGCACATGAGACACTTTTCAGTACTAAAGTGACTCTGCCTCATTTTACAGCCTGTGGAAACGCTGCAAAAACCCTCCAAAAATCCAAAATCAGGGCTTTTGGTGCAGCTGGGTTTTTTTTCCAGTGGTAAAGCAGGATTGAGGACAAAATTCTTGGAGTGTGTGGAGATGTGATTTGGTGACATCCTGCAGGTTTTATTTTCCAGGCTCAGGTGCAGCACAGCTCGATCCCCTTGGAAGCAGGACAGCCCTGTTGGATTTTCCTTTTCTTCCCATTCCCACCAAATTTGCAGCTGCAAAATCACCCCCCCCCCCAGTCTGCTGCTTACATAACTCTGCCTTTGTGCTTGTTCTGGTAAAGCAGAAGGGAATTTTCTTCCCCCTGCCTGGGTGGGGGCAGAGGATGCCAGGAAAGATTAAAAGGGCTCGAGGGCTGCGGTGCACGTTTGGCAGGGGAGATAATGGAGCTGCTCAGGGAGGGTCCAGCAGCACCCAAAAAAATCTGCTCCCAGTATTCCCAGACCTGGATCCTGGGGGGATAGCTTGTTCTCCTGCACAAAGCAAGGCTCGAGTCTGGGTTTCTGGGCTCGTTTTTGGAAGAAGGGAGCTCTGTTTGAGGGCAGGGAATGCCGCACACGGGCTGGGCTCGAGAGCTCCTCGCTGCCTCTGAGAACATCCCTGTGGTTTAGCAGAGGGACACAGATCCCTGGGTTTTCCAGGCTGCTGGAGACGTCTGAGGTCTGAAGGAAACCACCCAAAACCCCTCCTGTCCCAGCACAGTCATGTGTGGATGCCAGGGGCTGGTTTGCTGGGAGTATTTTCTGCGTAGATGTGGCAATCTGGGTAAATATAAATCCATGTGGTAAAAGCCTGGCCTAAAATAGGCTGGAGCTGGTGTTCCTTCTGTCTCAGCTTCTGGAAGCCATCTTAATTATCAAATATTGATGTGATAGTAGAGCTCAGATGCTGACATTTACGTTGGATCCTGAATGCAGAGGGGAGACAGTTTCCCTTTGGAAAAATGAATGGCTGGGGGG
>VWZS01002668.1:10636-32485 GCA_013397075.1 Rhabdornis inornatus | reverse complement strand
GGGGGGGGGGGGGGTGAAAAAAACAATGCAGGATGGCTCTGGAGTTGTCTGTGGAGCACACTTAATGCTTGATTAAATATTTAATTTAGCAGCAGCGTCACACTCTACTGTGAGCCATGAAATCTTGTTATGGAATTATAATTTCTTAAAAAAGAATAAGCATGCTACCTAGTGACCTGGCTTGTGCTATGTTTAGTGCTGGATCAGTAATTCTAAAGAAATGAGCCTCGAGTGTTTTACATTGAATATAAACAGTGGGAGCGAGTCTGTTTTGAGGCTGAATCAATAGAATTGGGTCAGATTCCTAGAACAAGGTGGCTGTGGACTCTTTTTGAGGCACTGTCCTCCCACAGCCGTATCCATTTTCCCTCTGTTACCTTCTCCTTCCCCCTGCACACACAGGGCATAACTTGAATTCTTCTCGCAGCCTCTGTGCAGTAACCCAGGTGCTTTGCTTGTTGCAAAATGCCTCAGAGCATCCTGGCTGCAGGAGAATTGAGCTCTGAGGAGCTCTGAGTGACCAATGTTCCTCCTCCTCCTCCTCTCCCGAGCAGCACATCGCCATCCCCAGGCCCGATCGACCGGCAGAAGTGAGGACCTTCACCTTTTATCTCTCCAATATTGGCAAGGACAGCCCCCAGGGGAGCTTTGACTGCATCCAGCAGTATGTATCCAGGTGAGTGGGGCATCCTAGGAGAAAACAGCCTTTTTTTTAAATTTTTTTTTTTTTTTTTACCCTCTCTTCTGGAGCATCTTTTCCTTAACAAAGCTTAATGCACGTTCTTCCTTTTTAGAGTCTTTGTGATCTGTTTTGATGTAGTTTTTATGGGAAGCATCTCTCAGCTCCTCTGTGTGTCCCCCACTATTATTCAGCTAACACCCCCCCCCAAGCTGTCCCCCAGTGCCAGCCTGGTGTCCCTTTGCAGTGTGAGGAGTACCTTTTCCATTGCATTTCTCTTGCAGCAATGGCAATATCCATTTGGATTGCCTGGGAAGCATACAGGATAAAATCACCGTGTGTGCTACAGATGATTCCTACCAGAAGGCGAGGCAGAGCATGGCACAGGCAGAGGAGGAGACTCGCAGCCGGAGCGCCATAGTCATTAAACCTGGGGGGAGATATGTAGGTAAGCAGCCACTCAGTTTGGGGCTCTGGACTCCACTTGGCACCCAGCAGGCTCTGGAGGCAAATCCTGATGTTGTTGGCTTGATTGTGGCAGTCTGGAAAGTTCCTGGTAGTTCCTCGTGGGTGATTTAGGGTGTGCTTGCGTTTTGTTGTCTTCGCTTCCGTCGTCACCCCACGGGAACTGTGGCTGCCCCAGCCCTGGAGGTGTCCAAGATCAGGTTGGAGCAACCCAAAGGTGTCCTTGCCCATGGCAGGGGGTGGCACTGGGTGATTTTAAGGTGCCACCCAGCCCGAAGCACTGTGGGTTGTCCATGTGCAGTGGCACGGCTCTGGTCACGTCTGTCACATGGCAGTGCTGGGGCTCCCTGCTGAGCCCTCCCAGTGTCCCTGCTCCTGGCCAGCTCAGCTAAAACTGTCACCACCGTGTCACAGCTGTGCCCACGGGACTGCAGCAGGGAGGACACAGGCAGCAGTGCCCTCTGTTAATAAACACAGACACTAAAGCAGCCTGGAACAGCCCTTCTCACTGTGACAGCAGCAGGAGAGCCTTAGCAGAGGAAATAAAACCATGGCAAATAACACAGGGAGCTGCAGAGACCCAGGGCTCAGGGCCCTGCTTAACCTCAGCTCACAAACTTCGGGCACAAACAGTAACCAGAGGGGAAAGTTTCACTTTTTTTTTCTTTTTTTCTTTTTTTCTCTGAGGCAGCTGCTTTTCCTGCAGCCCATGTGATCTGCAGCCAGTCTCTTCTCAGAGGATCTGTGATGAGAAGGGTTGAGTTGCAAAATGTAGAACTGACCCTGACTCATTGTCACAGCAGCCAAGTGCTCAAAGCTGAGAAAGGAGATAGTAATCAGGAAGGAAATGCATTGATTTCCTGTAGGCCAGAAGATTATTTTGTTTAGCTCCTCTTTGAGAACATTACAGTAAGTGCCTGAAGTTAAAGCTTCTGAGGGAGAAGATTCTCCAAGCAATTTGCTTCCTGGAAAGATGAAGCAAAACTTTTTTTTTAGAATTAAAAATACTCCTGGCTAAAACCTTTTACTGCCCTGAAATGGAGACAGAGCCATGTGAAAGCAGCAGGGGCAGAGCGTGTGCTCACAGTACTCCTAGATAAGATGTCAGTGTTTGAGGAGGAGAGCTCTGGTCCAAGAAGGAAGGGCTTGGAAGGACAGTCCTCATGTGGGGATCTGCAGGTCCTGGTGTGCCAGCAGCATCAGCTGATTCCTGCAGGCTGGGCTGGAGGGACAGGGCTGGCTCTCACATTCCCAGGAGAACACGGAGCTCAGCACTCGAGCGCCAGTGGAATCCTTCCAGGCAGCTCAGATGTGGAAAAATTTATATGAAATGTTGAAATTGGAGAGCAGCAGAACTTAGAGATGTGAGCTGACACTTGAATAAATAGATATGTAAATAGATAGCTGCAGGTAAAGCTGCAGGGGATGTGTGCTTGTAGCCACACTAAATATGTGTGCATACATCCATGGACATGCACGTGTATAAATATCTGAAAACCCTTTGTGTCCTGGCTTAACTTAGCTTTTTCTTTTCCTATCACTGTGCATTTTGGCTCCAGCCTTTAAGTGGAAACCTCCCAACGTGATGTTTTTACTGTTCATGACCTGGCAAGAGTTAAGGCAGTTTTAGAAAGCTGACGAATCTTCTCTTGTCCCATTTCTGGAAACAAAATCCAGTTGACCTCTGGATTGTGGGATGTTTAACGTGCAAATTGCTGTCGTTCCCCCTCTCACCTCCCCTCAGCCCTGCTGAGGATGGGTCTTGCTTCCTCTCCCAGCACTGTGGTGTATAATAAAAAGCCAGGAAATGGGGCCTGGGTTACGCAATGTGCAGCTCAGTAAAACAAACAGTGCAGACAATCCCCAGTATCTTCAGATGACTCAGTTGAAAACGTTGCTTCCTAGCAATGGAGCAGTGCCCTGCTGGAATAAACCTCCCAAACACTTGCAGTAAATGCTGGATGTTGTTTGTCCTAGCGAAGGTCACTTTCTCCAGCCCAAGTGATTATTGATTGGATCTCCAGGTTTCTAGACCTTGCAACCCACACGTTTTGTTTTCAGCTTTGCTTGGTTTGCTTTTGGTAGCAGGAACCTGCTCCTGTGTTTGAAACAGTCCCAGTCCGTTGATTTGAGCTCTAGTAAGAGATGGCGTGAGGGTTCTGTTTTTCGGTAGGAATGGGAAAAAATGAATTGTTGGATCGTGCTGTCAGCAGCCAAGAACCACAGTGGGGATGGAGCTGAGATGCACTTGTGAGCCAGCTTTATGTTGTCACTTATCTGCAAACGCAGTGGAGAAGGGGTTATTCCATCAGCACAGGCAGCACCCTCATGAATAGGCTGATGGCCCAGTGTCAGCCCCATTCATGGGGCCGTGTTTGGAGGGGGAAGGGAGGTGGACCCAGCCCCATAAAGTTCCTATTGTTCTAAAAGCAGAAACATCTGCTGGAGGAGCGTTTTTGCTGAGCTCAGCAGCGGGGAGCCGCTCGTTGACCAGTTCTGGTCTTTCCACTCCGTATTTCCCACTCTTCTACATGATAATGCAGAATTTTCTTCTCATAGGGAGGGCAAAAAAAAATAGTTCGATTAACCGTGGGGGATACGTGCACTTGGGATAAACGAAAAGTTGGCAAACAAAGGGAGCTTTATGTAAGCTGGTGGCCAATAATACTCAGGTTTCCAGAGCTTGGTGTTGCTGTTTACTTATTACAAGCTTGTCACGAAGCATAAACCTCACGGGATGCTCGCTCCGGCGGCGCGTCGGGACCGAGGGGGTGTGCTGGTGGTGTCTGTCCTTCCCTGTCACCTCGTGCCACTTCCCTGGGGTGTGATGAACGCCACGTTGGTGTTGACAGCCCCACTGGCCTTTGCGAGGGTGACTGCTGCACTTCACTATTCTCATCTCATTTTAGGCAAAAAGGTTCAGGTGCGTAAACCTGCACCAGGAGCTTCCGATGCTGTTCCCTCCAGGAAGCGCCCAACGCCAGTCAACCTTGCCAGTGCAATAAAGAGAGGCAATAGTGCGATTTCCCAGAGACCCTTCAAAGATAGGGTTGTGCACTTACTGGCACTAAAGCCTTATAAGAAACCTGAACTTATTCTCAGATTGCAGAAGGATGGACTTTCTCAGCAGGACAAGGATTTGCTGGATAACCTTCTGCAACAGGTTTGTACTCTGATGAAAGGCAACGATTTAGGTAAAGGGAAAAAAATGTCTTCTCAGCCCCCCCCTCCCGTGGCAGTGGAACCTGTTATCTCCAGGCTGCAGCTGAATGTGACTCTAAAGGCTGTGGGGGACACATTTCTCAGCTCCCAGTGCTGGTGCAGAGATAGCAGGAGCCTCCCGTGGCTACGCCTCAGGTTAGGGAGGTGCAACCAAGCTGGATGGTTTTGGCTTACCAGATCAGTCCCTTTTAGAGGGACACTTCTGCTTGGTCATGGGGAGGATTCTCTTAACAGAGGATCTGCAAATTATTCAATTGTAACCTCTAAGTCTCTATTTTATTCTTGTGGACATAAAGGAGCAACGCTCTGTATTGGTACAAGTTTTGTGTATGAAGGAAAAGATATCCCCAGGTTTTTTTGTACTCCTCAGAGCCTCTCCTGCTTGGAAGTGCCACTGGTCAGGTGTGAAGATCATGCAGCTCCTTGCCAAGCACATTATTTGCGTGTCAGGTGTGAAAGCTGTCTCCAAGCTGAATCAGTTCCTAGCACTTTGAGTCACATTAAAGGTGCCATTTTAGGCCTCGCAGTAAACACCTTCATTGCTTTATTAAACACATCATGGCTATTTATTTAAATGCTGCAGCTGCCTTCTTCTGGATTGGAATATATTCTGGAAAAAAAACTCCTTATTTTTCTTTTTTTTACTTTTTTCCTCCTTTCCATAAAGAGTGAGACAGGAGTTCACTTTGCCCAAGGGCACAGGGCAGGTCGTATTAAAAACAAAGTCACAGCTAGCACAACTCGTTCCTCCCTTAGATTTTAATCCCAGAGCCCTTAATTTCCCAGCAGCTTTTCAGAGCACTTTTTCAATTCTAGCACTGAGTTTCAGAGTAGAAAACTCTTGTTTCTGATGATGACTTTTGATGGATGCTGTGGCCCCGAGCCCCGGCAGGCGAGCGGCGCGTGCGGCGCTGGCCACGGGGCCGCCCTGCTCAGGCTCGATGCTGATTTGGCTGTGAACGTGATGCTCGTAGAGTTTAATCCCTCTCAGCCCTCCCGGGGCTCCCATGCACAGGCAGACACAGATAAGCTGAAAATTACAGGCTGTGTTAAAGCTACACAGCTAAATCTGTCTAGGTGTGGGTTTCATTGTGCTCTTGCATCTCTCGCAGGACTCCGTGTTCCTGGCGGCCTTTTTGCCTCATTTTGCAAGGTTTCTATTTTTGGGAGGGTTGGGGTGGAGCTTGCAGAGTCCCACACGAGCAAAACAAGGAGGTAGCAGCTCTCAGCCTCTGTGCAGAGAAAAATCCAAGTTGTTCATCCTGGGCTCCAGGAACAGGCAGGAAACAGAGAAATTCTGGGAGAGTTTTTGGATTTTTTTTGGTAAAGGAGGACCTGGATTTGCTTTTGTCTCCTGGGTGTGTTTACAGGGATACCTCGATGTAAAACACAGCTCAAATTCTTGTTGTATTTTGGCTCAGGATTTTGGAAAGCTGACAGGACTGAAAGGAAAAACAAAGTGTTTGTCATGTAAACTGATAACTGGGCTTTCTATTTTTGCTTATCAAGAGGGTTTGCCATGTTGGTTGTGCAGCCTTTTGCTCTGACATTCCTAGATTTTTAATATTTTTAATATTAGGTTGTAGCCTCCCTAAAGCAGAAGCAGAGGAATCAGCAGCATCTTCAGTTCATTCAAGACTTCCCACTCCTTTGCTTGTTTTTGAGGCATTTTCCTGCTGTGTGGATAATAGAAATCCCTGAGCACAGCCACGTCCTGAATGGAGAACAGTAATCCCTAAACAGATGCACAAGATCTCCATGCACTGAATAAAAGCATTTTCCACTCTCAAGGGTAGCAGTCCCTGAGCTGAGGGGCTCCAGCAGGGAATTTGGGCTGCAGCTGCTGGCTCTGCCTGGCTGTGGGCAGAGCATTTGGCACCTGGGCCTCCTTATCCCTCTTCAAAAACACATTGAAGGATTTATTTTCATTTGAAACTTGCAGTGCTCTGCAAGCTGAGGTTGCACAGAGAAGCTGCCCCATCCCTGGGATTGTCCAAGGCCAGGTTGGAGCAATCTGGGATAATGGAAGGTGTCCCTGCCCTTGGAATTTGATGGAGCCAAACCATTCCAGGACACTCTGGAGCACCCAAGAGAGGTTCACTCTCTCTGAAAGCCTCACTGGGGTTCTTTGCTTTGTGCCAGCTCTGGATTTTCATGCGTGTACCAACAGCAAGAAGTTAAATTTTCAGTCAGGCTGTGGAAAGATTGATCCAAGTGGGATAACTCTTTCCCAAGTTGTTTCCATTCTAATCCAGCTGTGCCCATTCCAGCAGCATTTCCTCTCCATGCAGGCACCACACAGGGTTTTGTGTGGGGAAACTCCACGGGATAGGGTTGGATAAAATGTCAGGCAGCTGCTGGTGCAAGTGTGCTGAGCTCCCTGCAGTGCTCTGCTGCCTTAAAGCTGCAAATCCCAGGTTCTGTTCTTGCTCTGGAGAAGTTCTCCATAAAATCCAGGTGATCCCAGGGCATTCTGCTCACAGCTCCCTGAGAAAGCAGCTCTCTGTGGCCTGTTCTCTTGGCTCGTTAGTGAGAAATTATCTCCTGGCAATTGTTAACCAAGTTATCGCCCCGAGAGTTCCTCTTTGGCCATAAACTGCCCCATTTTGGCTATGGGACAGGTGTGATAAGTGAACTGCCTGTTCCCATTAAGGTTTTATTTCCAGGTGTTTCCATCAAGTGGTGGTGTGCTGGTCCAGGCTCCTCAAGCTGAATAATCTCTTTTAGATATGACTTATTTCCCACTCAACTGGCTGTGCTTTAGAAGCTCATTATGAATTATTGCAGTGATGAGGTGAAAGGAAAGGCACAGTTTGATTAAATAATCTTAATAATAAGGAAATGAAATATTAAAGTCTCTCCTTGTTCTCTGACACTACTAACAACTGCTAAGTCTGCTCAGATTTTGCCTTCATCTTAGCTCTTGTTTGGTGGAGGAAGTGAGAAAATGAAACCCTAACGATGTTTTTCCAAATTCCTTCTGTTGCAGGTGGCAAATCTGAGTGCCAAGGACAGCACTTTCACACTGAAAGATTGTGTATACAAAGAAGTACAGAAGGACTGGCCTGGCTACTCAGAAGGAGATCAGCAGTTGTTGAAGAGGATCCTCGTTAGGTAATTATCCATTTTCTTCTCTCTGATATCATCCAGGGAGGGAATCTTGGGCCAGGGAAGGTTCAGGAAATCAGAAGGTGTGTAAGTTGAGTGTGTGACTTATTTTGACAGCATTTTAAACTGCCCATCACCCAGGGACCTGTAGGAGTGGACTAAACTTGAATATCCAAGTGGATCCACATTTCACATCATCCTGGGCTGTCTTTAAATCATTAAAGGCAAAGCCTGGGGGAAACCTGGATGGGAGCAGAGCTGGTAGAGTTAATACTGCTGGTCTAAAATCCTGGGAGATGAGTGGATTAAATGTCTCCAGCTCAGCTCTGCTTTGAAACTCTCCTTCCTTTTTTCCACATCTTCCACTTTCATCCCTAAATCTGAGATTTCATTGAAATTGTGGATGCATGGAAAAGCAAGAGGTAGTTCTGTGGGGATAAATCCTTTAAAACTCCTGCTGGTTGTCCTGTTTGGAGTGTGATCTCTGTTCCCATGTTCCCTCCTGGAACAGCCCTTAACACACTCAGTTCATCCTTATTGCTGAAATTTTTTCCCTCTAGAGATATTTTCCTTAGGAAAAGCTTGGAAGCTTCTGGCTGGCAGGGAAAGAGACCAAATCTCCCAGTTTTCTCCAAATTATGCTCTGTGTGTTGATATTTTTCAGTGCCTTGGTACAAATTTTGTCATGCAGGCAGAGCTTTTACTTGTGCTTTATTTTATTGCACTTTTGGTTAAGCTGAAGCACAGCATTCTCTGTTTGAGCACTTCCCATGATTTAAAAGCACAATTGACTTGGAGATGAGACTTTTTTAAACCAACAGAAAACTTGCACTCCAAGTGCTTTGGAGTGTTCAAGGAAAATCAAAACTCATTTCAACGGCTTTGATGTGAAATTGTAATTAAAAGGAAAAATACAACTGCCATGCAATCTTTATGGCTTTCGAAACAGAAGAAGGAAAAAAAACCCCAAAGTGAATTTCTCCCTGTAGAAAAGCCATGTTTACTGCTTTTTCTAGAATTGTGGCATTGACTTGGGCAAGGGTCTAAAAATAGACCTTGGAAAGGATGTATTCAACTGTACAAACAAAGCCCTGCTCAGGCAGTGCAGGTAATGAGGCTCCAAAATGGAAAAAAAAAACCAAAAAAACCATGTTGGGTTGAAGACAGGAGAAAAACAGGCCCAGGAAAAGGGCACAGGAGGCAGCAAACGTCGGGGTTTGCATCACCAACCAATTGTTCCAGCACTTCAGGCCTCAGCAGCTGCAGTAATTAACACATCTGCAGATATTGAAGCTGGGTCTAACTAGGCTTGGGTTAAACCAGCTCATTTTTCCCTCCTTTTTAATGTTTTCCATGTCTCTGTCACTGCTGGGGACCTTGGAGCAGCCTGGTCTGTGAAGATGTCCCAACCTGTAAATGAGCTTTCAGGTCCTTCCAACCCAAACCATTCCAGGATTCTCAGAAATCTCTGCTGAACTCAGTGCTCTGAAACTCCTTAAATCCATAATCTTCCAACCGAAGATGTGACAGGTTTCCTCAGGCTGATCAGCTCTCAAAAGAAGCCACTTTCACTGGGGTGCTTGGGCAATATCAGTGTCCCCATTTTCACAATCCCCAGGTCCTTTCCTTGAGTTGATCTGTGACTGCTGAGGTTGTTTTAAATAAAATTAAACAAATCCAGGACAGTGGTGACACTGCAGATGTCTAAATATTGCTGCAACACAGCCCAAGGTTCAGGCTCAGGTTAAAAGCCAAATCTTGTCGAGTCCTGGGCGTTATCTCTGAGATAAATCTTCCCAATGTTTAAAGGATATGAGTGAGCTTTAATGCTGATTCCAGTTTCTTATGAGAGAATTTGAAAGTGAGTTATTCAGGCTCCACAGCCCCTGACAAACTGACTGCAGAGCTGCTTTATTAAAACCTTTAACCCTGAATTCTTTTTTTTTNTCCTGAATTTTTTTTTTTTTTTTTTTTTTTTTTTAAGTTTGTCAGCTGCAACTTGATGCAAGAGTAGTTGGGGGTTTTTTTTCTGGGTGATTAATTGAGGGGCAGTCTGGTGTCAGAATTGTTGGGCAAAGTTGGTGGGCTGGGAAAATACTCAGAGACCTGGAGAGGAGCAGAGACCCAGCCTGGAGGGGAATTTATGCACTCAAGGGATTCTAATTGTACTTTTTGTTGCTACAAATGGATTTCTTTATTTGTCCAGTACCACAAATACAGCCCAGAGTAGCTCTGTTTTGTATGATGCAACTTAAAAGTATTATTGGGAAGCCCAAAATGTAAATCCTGGTGGACCAATAATACCTCAGCAGTTCCTGTTATAATGCTGCTTTTCCTGGACCCAGAGGAGCTCCCTGCTGAAAGGGCTCCTGTTGCCATAAAATGTTGTTTTAATGATGCTAATGAGTGGGAGAACTTATTCTTCAACATCTGAGCTTGCGTTTCAGCCCCTCTTCAGTGAGCTTTGCTTTCTGAGTTGACTCAGAAATTTGTTTAATTAATGTCTCCCTGAGCTGTATTTTGATCAGCAGGAATAATATCTGATATCCTTTACAACTTAAGATTCAAGGCCACTTTTACTGATCCCCATGTGAATTATGTTTCTGAGGCCGGAATTGGTTTGTTTTAATTCTTACGTCACCAGTTCAAGAGAAGAAAAGGTGAAATTGTTGAAAAAGGAGTTCCAACCTCAGCAGGGAATCTTTTCATGTGTCCAAGGGCTCAGCCTTGGCCCTGTTGGTCCAAGGTGTTCCTTCCATTGCCAAAGAACCACAAAAACCATGGGAAAGCAAGAAAGAGATGAGGAATTCCAATTTGTCATTGATGTTTTCCTGTAGTACTTTCTCCTTCCCAGATTTTCTCAGAGACCAGAGCCTGAACGAGCTCCTTTATGGCACCTTCAAGCAGAGTTTGAGCCCAAGAAAAGCTCCAGGTGTGCAGTGCCACCTGTCCCCCTGGCACGGGGTGTGACCACAGCCCCCGGTTGTGTTTTGCAGGAAGCTGTGCCAGCCCCAGAACAGCGGCGCTTTCCAGGGAGAAACTCCTTCCCTGAGCCCTCCAAAGGACACCCTCAACTCCAGCTCTCCCCCTCAGGTGGGTGATCCCCCCTCCCCAGCCCCTGGATCCCTGTGCTCCTGATGGATTTGGCTGTGTGGGTCCAGGCTGAGCTGTGCCTGTCTGCACCCTGTAATCACCTGCTGTGGGGTCAGGAGGTCTTTGGGTTTTTATTTCTGTTTTATTAAGTTGGAGTTTCATTCTGGCTTTGCTCAGCATCTGTTTCTCCTCTCCTCAGTGAGGGCCTGTGGGGAGAGTCTCTGACAATGAGGCTCAGGTTTAGTTTTAAGGGCTGAATTCCTTTTGCAGTGCCTCCATCCCTCCTGGAGTTCCTGGGAGAACGAGCTTGTGTTTTCCTCATTACTAATAATTGAGTGGAACGAAGCTGTAATAAGCAGCTCCCAAACATGGTTGAGTTATTAAAACCCTTGACCTTTTGCAGCCTAATTGCCATGACAGATCAGGGGCAGGTTGGGCTGCTCCTGGCTCAGAGATGCCAGAGCAGAGAGCTGTGAAAAGAACATTTTGCCTGCTTTTTCCATGACCATAAACCACACAGGAGCCATGTTTGACGTGTGTCAAGCAGAGCCTTGTCCCCAGTTCTCCCAGTATCTCCCAGCACAGGCGTTGCTGGCGTTGTGAAATGTGCTGCCTTCCCTTCTTCCAGTGTGGGTCAGCCCAGACAAGTTGAGTATTTATTCTTCTCCTGCCAATGGAATGTGTAATGCCTGCTTGTCTGGACAGACGCACCGAGGATTAGTGGCAAAGAATATTAACAGGTAAAGAAATTATGTGCTCCCTGGCACTGAGAGGGAGGCAATTCTCTGGTTGAGAACAAGGACTGTGTAACTTGTTTGCCAGGTAGCTGATTCCAAATTCTCTCCTGCTCTGCTGTGGGCATGTTCCTGGTGAATGAAGAATGATCACCTTCAAGTTAACTCAGAAAGATCCTGGTCTTGTGTCTTTTTTTTAAGGTTGAAAAATCATCTTGTTTCTCTGGCTGTCCGTATTTTAAAGACTCAAAGGTCTTTAGGGTGAGGTTTTGATCACTCAGAATGACCCAGTTGAAACTTTGGGTGGTTGGTTGTGTTGGATTTAGGAAAAGGTGGTGAAACAGGGACAATCCGATGTGGAATAGAAATGTTTCCAGCATGATTCTGTCGTGTCAGACAGCAAACCACAGCGTTGTGAGCTGTCATTTTTTTAATACTCTCTGGCTGTAGTTTCTATTTAGAGAAATGGTTTTTAATGGGTGCAATGCCAGCAGAGGATTGGGATTTGGTAGGCTGGAATGCAGAATATTTTGGGAAAGTTCAGCCGTGGAATGAAGGTGAAGAAGATTGGTCTGGTAATTCTAGAAAATGGATGTATATAACTCCCCTAACCAGGGAGATGAGTTTGAGTCTTTGGTATTTGTTGTTTTTAGAGAAAAGGTTGTAAAATCTGGCAGATTTTTTAGCTCTGTCAGCTGTTCAGAGCCCTGCAGACAGAGATGGCCCCTCCTTGGGGAGATGGACACTGGGAGCTCTGCGAGGTGATGTTGCCAGGCCGGTTGGACGTGCTGTCCTTGCCCCTTGAGCTCAGTGGCAGAACCAGCAGCTCTTCCTTAATTACCTTGACAGGTGGAAAGAATTCCTGGCACTGAGCAGTGTCCTCAAGACCCCTGAGTTAGCAAAGAGAGAGAAAATCCAGGGGGAAAAAAAGAGGGAATTAGGGGCTGCTCCAGCCACCATCCAGCTGCATTTCAGCGATGGAACAACATTTCCATTCGCAAACACGTCGCGATCCTGCCTGAGACAGAAAGAAAATAATGGATTATCCAAAAGAAATACCCAGAGCTATCACTTGTTTTCCTCTGGGCACAAAATAATCTTTGGCTCAAAGCTGTTGCAGCCCCAGAGCTGCCAGGTGGGCACACACTGAGGTGGTTTTGGCTGGCACGGGCTGGGCTGAGCCTGATGGATGGGTTCTTCCATGGAGCAGCTTTTCCAGGCTGGAGGCAGCTGTCTCCAAGGTCTGGGCACAGCTGGGAACCACTTCCTTCTCTACCCTTGCTCGAGAAAGGGTTGTTCAGGTCATGTTGGCCCCTGTGACGTGGATTTTTAAATGTCCCCTTTTGCCTGAAATTCTGAGAACTGAGCAGTTGGTGCTTCCTCCCCTCTTCAGGGCAATGCCTCGTTCTTGAGAAGAGGAAGGAACGGGGAAGGGGTGAAGTTTTTGGCCACAGAGCTGGGAATAAAATGCAGAACTGGTGAATCCCTCCCTGCTCCAGAGGGCAAAGCACATTTTTCCTTCACGGGGACTTTGGACCAATGTTCTTATCACAGAATGATTTGGGTTGGGAGGGACCTTAGAGCTCATCCAGTTCCATCCCTGCCATGGGCAGGACACCTTCCACTGTCCCAGGTTGCTCCAAGTCTGTCCAACCTGGCAGGGTTGGACTTCCAGGGGTATTTCTCTAGTTGGCTGGGATAGGGGGAAGCTGCAGGGTTTGAGTTCCAAAGGGCTGGGTTTGAAATAAGCTGCAGTGAGGGCAGGCTGGGGGTGGCATGGGCTGTGTGTGGGTAATAGGGGAATCAGGAATTGCTGATGGGTTCTTTAAGCTGTCCCAACAAACTCTGGGCTCTGGGAAGCACCTTGGGACGGATAAGATGCTTTTCCCGAGGATATTTATCCCTTCTCCCCTGTATTGCACCACCACCTAGTGGTAACATCCAGCTCCACTTCTACACCTTCAACGCGATTTATTTCTCCTTTTTTTTTCCTCCCTCCCTCCCTCCCTAACAGAAACGATCCCAACCTCTGGAGTTCATCGACCCTTTGGCCAACAAAAAGCCCAGGATCTCACATTTGGCTCACAGAACCCAACCCACTCTCAACGGGAAGCTGAATTCCTCCAACGGGAAGGACACCCTGGCCCCCCCTGCCCTGCCCCAGGCTCTGCCCGAGCCCGTGAGCTCCAGCTCCTCCCTCCCTGCCCTGGAGCTGCCCAGGCCTCACGATCCCCTGTCGGATGTCAGCAATGACCTGACTCACAACGGCAGAGACTGTGAGAACACGGAGCCTCCCGACAGACTGAGTCACCCCCTGCCCACAGACTGTGCCCAGAGCAGCAAACACAACTGCGGCTCCTACGTCAAATCCAAGAAAAAATCCAAAAAGCACAAAGACAAGGAGAAGGAGAGGAAGGAGAAGAAGAGCGAGGAGAAGTGCAAAGAGGAGAAGCAGAACTGTGAAGTAATAAAAAATGCTGACTTAGTTAGTGTTCCCCAGGAACAGGTCCCAGGTGAGTGGGGGCCCAGAGGTGCTTTGGTGTTGGCTGGGAGCGATGCCAGGATTCCCTGGAGGAATGGGCACATCCTGGGCCATGCCAGGTGCTCTGGGGACCCAAATGCCAGCACTGTCCTCCCTCCAAATCACCAGAGGTGCTTCCTCTCCACACAGGGTGTCAGGTTTTTCCTGTTTAACCTTTCGTGCTGTTTGGAACCGCCTCAGAGCGTGTCATGTTTCTCCTGGTTAAATTAAAAGCTGGGATAATCTGTGGGGATGAAAGGCTGGGAGCAGTGGGAAGAGCAGTGCAGCGTTTGTGTTGGCTGTTGTGATGACTGTTGTTTGGGCTTTTTAATGAAAAGTTACTCACAAAAGCTTTTAATACTGGCTACAAAAGAAATGCTAGATAAACCTGGTGATAAATGCTGTTAAAGCAGTGGAGAACCAGCTCTTCCAGGCTGGAAAAGCTTCCTTACCTCCCACTGGGGCTGGGGATTTATTTATTCAAGGACTGACACAGCAGGGAATCTCCATTGAGGTGGGATGAAAACATTTTCCATCCAGCCACTATTGCAAAGTCAGGTCCCTGCACTCTTAGAGCAGAGAATATTTCTTGGCTGATCCCATCCATTCCTTTTCCTGCTGCTTCCATGTTTTCTGTTGTTTTTTTCAGCTCCCCAGAACACTGGGACTTTCCCTGCAGCCTCTGGGAATATCTGTTAAATTCCTTTTTGCATTTTCCTTCACTCTGTTACTATTTTCTACATTCCCCTTCCTGCTTGGTGCATGAAAATCCTCCAGTTTTGGCTCCAAAAGGACAATATTTTGGAATGGAGACTGCTTTGCTGGATTCCTGGGAAGGGGGAGCTTCTCAGGGAGTTGGGATTGAGCTGATCCCAGCCCTCCCCTTCCCCACAGGCTTTGCAGCAGTGACAAAATGCATTTTGGTGGCTCAGCAGTGATTCCTGAGGACAGTCTATGGGGCTCATGGATGTGTGGCACTGCAGAACTGAGAATTCTTGGACTTTTGTGTCAATCCCAGTTTTTTTCTGTGAATGTTGTGTTTCTCTTCCCCATGTGGTTCTGGAGAGACACTCACACATTCTCTCTTTTTCTTATAAATACCCAAACACCCCAAATTGCTGAGCCTCCTCCACCACCTTTCCTGTTTCTCTTTACTGTTTAATTCCTGGATTTTTGTTCATTATTAGGAGTTGGGTTTTGTCTCTGCTGTTGTTTTGAGGTCACAAATCCGAGCTGGACTGGGAGCAATCACAAACAGGATGTGGTCAGTCCTGCTTGGATCCTGGACAGCCAGAGCTGGGATGTTTTCCTTCTGTGCCTTGCTGTGGGTAGCATCATCCTCATCCTCCTCCTCCTCCCAATTCCCCCTAGAGCTGTAGGGAAGCAGAGAATCACAAAAAGTTTGGGTTGGAAGGACCTTAAAGCTCATCTGGTTCTACCACCTGCTGTGGGCAGGGACACCTCCTGCCAGAAGTGGGAGTTTCTCCTGGGAATTTTTGTTCCAGAGGCTCTGGAGGGATCTTTGGGGTCCTTTCAGTCAGTAGGTGGCACTCACAGGCAAAATAAACCTTTGCTTTCTTTCCACCATCCTTAAACCCTGTTTGTGCATCTTCCACGCTGTGGTCAGGGGAGGAGGAAAAGCAGGAGGAGCTGCAGCAGGAATTTGGGATTGGGATGTTTTTAGGAATGCTGGGTTTATGCCATTCTCCCATCCTGCTCAGGAAAGCTTTTCTGTGGAAATTCAGAGGAAAATCCATCTTTTTAAGGGTGCAGTCAAGGGTGCTGCTGACTCAGGTAGTGCAGCTGACTCTGGTGAGGATTTGGAATGTAACACACAATTTGTGGGAAATAATCCCTCTCCAAAGGTGGATCCAGCTGCTTTCTTCCTCCACATTTATCCTGCGGTGTTTGGTGGATGTGAAGGACGAGTCTGCTTTAGGTTTATTCTGTTCTTCCTTCAGTTTCTTAGCTGAGCCTTCATTAATGCCTGGATTTGTGTTTGGAGCTGCATTCCCTAAAACCCTCTCAGTGGTGCCCTGCAGGACTCTGGGATATTAATTCAGGAATCTCACCCTGGAGTATCCCCAGAGGAATCTCTCAAGGGTAGGAGCAGGAGAACAGGAGGTTCACCTTGCCCAGCTCAGCTCCCTGGGCTCAGGGCTGTGTTTTCCTCATTCCCAGTGGTGCTCTCAGTGTCATCCCACTCCAGGCACTGTTTATCCACCAATTAAATTCAGATTTTTTTTTTTTTTTGCTCCTCGGTGTGCTGGCTCGTGTTGGTGTTGTTTTGCTGACAGACAAATATTGGAGTAGCCTTGAACTTTCAGCCACCTTGTTGTGGCTCCTCTGCCTCTGTCAGTTCCAAGCAAAACAGAAATCCTTTAGAATTCCATAAACTGTATATCTCAGGCAAGTTTTATGAGTTTGAAGCTAAATTGCAAAGAGCTTTGAAGTTTAAGAACGCCTATAAACAAATCTTTATTTTTTCAGGTTTAAATGGAACATGCAATAATTCTAGTGTACCAACATCAACTTCAGAAATGCCAGATTATTTATTGTAAGTATGTTTATCAGTTGTTTCATCACTTTGGGATCATATTTCAAGCTAAAAACATCACAGCGTGCTGGGGAATTTTGTTGGACTTTTTGTGTTATTTGATAGAACTTTCTTAGGGTGGGTGTAAGAAAAAGAGTAAAAAGAGTAAGCCCAGCTCTGCAGATTTATAGTTGAGACTAAACTTGATATCAAAGCTGGTTTTTACCTCCTTAAGGAGTTCAAGGTTATCTCCTAGAAATTGTTTTAAGTACTTCAAGAAACATTTCATACCTTAGAGGGGTTTGAAAGGATTAAACATCACGTTCCAGCTGGGAACTCTGAGAGGGAATAATCTGCTTTCGTGTTTGGAAAGGCAGGGCAAGGAAGGATTTGGGGTGGTTTGCTAATTCTTGCCCTCTTCAGAGCCAAGATCATCTCCATAAAGCAGTGAAATATTCTTTCCTGGGAGGCTCTAACCCCTGGGTTAGGATCCGAGTTGTTTCACCTCTTGACTCTTTAATCAGATCCCCTCGAGGTTAATTAAACAACCAAAGCCCAGAAATCCCTGTGAAGGGAGCCCAGAATCTGCATAAACCCAAACCTGTTCTAAACAAAGCTTTGGGGTGGGGAAAAAGTTGTAGCTGAGGGGGGGAAAAATTCCCTGTGCATGTCCCAGCCCTGGGGGTTGTTTCCATCAGAGCTGGTTTGGCTGTGCTGGGATTGCTGGGAGGGAAGGGATGGAGGAGGAGGAAGCTCCAGGACAGATAAAGGTTTCTGCTGTGGTTTCTGCTTTGCTGGGCTGGATCAGCCATACAAACAACGCCTTCAAGGTGACATTTTTAGGGCTATTCCAAAGAATTTGGGTGGCTGGGGATGGTTTTTCTCTCACCCACGTGCTGATCTCTCCCAAAAAGGGATTTTGCAGCTCCTTGGGCCCTCTCCAAAGAAGCTGGGAGAGGTTTCTGAGCTCTGTGGTCTCACCTGGTGTGATCTGATTTGTGCCCAGCTCCTCGAATTCCAAGACCTGTCACTGCTGTTTGATGCTTCTTTATCCAGTGTGGATGGTTCTTTATCCCAGCCCCTGGCAAGGACTCAGTTCTGGAAGTTCAGAGCACTTTAAAAGTTTCAAGCACTGAAAGTTCCCTCTTAATTTGAGACCTAAATCAACTTTTCCATGTTCATGCACCAAGCTGGCCCTGCTGCAGGGAGGCAAATTAGAGCCATCACCAACCAAAAGATGAGTTTTACCTTCAGAGAGGGCTGTAAATGTCAGCTTTAATGGCTTTTTGCTGAGCAGAATAACTTCCAAAAGGCCCCCAAAGGCACGTCAGTTCAACCTGAGCTCAGGACACGCCGAGTATCTCCAGAAGGTGCTGGAAATGGAGTTGCTAGTGGTAAAAAAAAAGCCAAGAATAAAGCTCCTCACCGTGGTTTCTTGTCTGTGCTCTTGCCACATAATCACCCTGCGAGCGTTTTGCAACGATGGCTCAATGCTTTTTGTGTTCCTTTAAAGACTCTTAACACTGGAAGCATCGTATTCCTGCTGTTCCAATGCCTGGCACAGATGCAGAACTCCATGTTCTGCGGGCCAGCAGGAGTCAGAGAAGCTGTAGCAGCCCTATCTGAGTGTCCTCCTCCACCCCCAGCTGCTCCAGGCTTGGCTGTACCTGCCCATTCCACCCTATCTGGCAGAGATAGAAGTTTTGGGAGCAAGCATTGTTTGTTTTACAGGAGGTCAAGGCAACAATCTCCAGTGGTTGCCTCCATAATTTGCTACTTTAATGCAGCTCAGGATGAGAGGAAACGGCCTCAAGCTGCACCAGGGGAGGTTTGGATGGGATACTGGGGAGAATTTCTTCACTGGGACAGGGAATCACCCTCCCTGGAGGAATTTAAGCCATGTGGATGTGGCACTTGGGGACATGGTTTAGTGGTGGCCTTTGCAGTGCTGGGATTGGATCTTGGAGGGCTTTTCCAGCTGTAATACCAGAATCCCAGAATGGTTTGGGCTGGAATGAGCTAAAGCCCATCCAGTCCCACCCCTGCCACAGGCAGGGACATCTTCCACTATCCCAGGCTGCTCCAAACACTTCCACAGGTGAGACAGCCACAGCTTCTCTGGGAAATTCTATCCCAGACCCTTCACAGTGAAGAATTCCTCCCCAATATCCCGTTTAGATGATCCTAAATTATCCATGATTTTATTTCCAGTCACTTGCCAGGCTCATCCCCCCATGCTCAGCACCACCACATCCCAGAGAGAATCCCCCCCCCCTAAAACCAATTCCCCCATAAAATCCATTCACCAAACCCTTTTTCCCCTGCAGAAAATACGCAGCCATTTCCTCCTCGGAGCAGCGTCAGAGCTACAAAAACGATTTCAACGCGGAGTACAACGAGTACAGGGACTTGCACGCCCGGATAGAGAGGATAACCCGACGGTTCACCCAGCTGGATGCCAAGCTGAAGCAACTTCTGCAGGGCTCTGAGGAATATAAGGTAGAAAGAGAGCTAAAAACACCCCCCAAAAAAAAAAAAAAAAGCTCCCTGTGCACGTGGCAAAGCTGCAGGTCTTTGATCTTGCTCTGTTTGGGCTGGGTCAGTGTCGAAATTCCAGCCTCAGAACTGGTGGGGAACGTGCACACAGCTGACAGCTTTGGGGAATGCTCCTAACCCAGCTCTGTGCTGCTCCTTTTTCAGGCTGGAGCCACATCAGGGGACTTGTTGACAAGGAAAGGCCTCAGTGAGACAATTGGTGTCCTTAGCCAAAAGCTGCTGGAAGCTATTAGTGTATCCCAGCCAGAAAAACTCATATTTGCACATATGGGAGCGTATCAGGGCTGGAAGGAGAGTTAGCACAGGGTCATCTGTTCCTCTGCAATCTTTGATCTTAATAATGCAGCATTATTGGACTTGTCAGAGTGATTTTTAAAGAGTTTTAGCTATTCATTAGCTTGAAAAAGTGAGTCTCATCGAGGATAATAAACAGATTTTTACAGAGCACCTATTGTGCTAAGCACAGCTTCTTCCCTCAAACCTCCTGCCCTTCTCCTTGCAAAATTCCTCACTGGATTGTTTTTAGATCTTGGTGGAGGGGGAAAAAAAAAATCAGTTGGGGCTTTGGAAATGTGAATTATCCTGGAATCCAGGTGCTTGTCACAGGTAGTTCTCATGGCTGGGGAGTGGGGCCTCATCCTTGTGTGCCAGCTCTGGGATATTCATGGAATCAGAGCTGGTTGTGGCCTTTGGATCTGCCCAGGGAGGCCATGCAGGGAGCAGATTTTGTTTGGAATTTGAAGGAATTGTGTACATTGAGCCATCAGTAAACACCTACTGCAGAACCAAAAATAATGCCCTACTTTTTTTTCTCCCTCTTTTTTTCAGACCATCCACGATCAAATTTTACAGGAATATCGGAAAATTAAAAAGGTAAGGGAACGTCCTTAGCCACAGAAGGCTTTTGGGTGGTGCCCCTGGTGTGACTGAAAGAGATGGGTCCTTGCCAAGAGCTAAACCCAGGCTCTGAGGCAATTCCAGCAGATCTTTGTTCAGCTCCAGCCCGTCCCTAAAGGCAGATCAGAAAGGGTTTGGGGGGAGCTGGGAGTGCCCCGTGGATCCTGGGGATCGCTGAGCCGTGGCCGTGGCACAATGGGTGTGTTCACCCAGGGCCTTTATCTCTCCAGGGAAGGAACAGTTTGTGTTTCAGATGCACAGGCTGAGGGATAACAGGATCCTCTGGGGGCTGCTGGGACACAGGATCTGAGCTGGGATCAGCCTCTGGAGCTCTGTCCCCAGATTTTTGGAGTTTGGGGCACATAAAATACCTTCAATTTCAGTGATTTTTATGCAAAGCATCCACACACCAGTGGGGATTTGGGATTTTTTCCCTTAAATGAGTGAATAGGGTCCTGAGCCCTGTTGTCCTGAGGGATTTAGGAGCTCTTTGAAGAGATTCCCTGCATGTTGGGAATTCATCTTTGTTCCAAAGGCTCTGAGGTGGGGGCAGAGGGCAGGTGGTGATTGTTGGAAGCCCAGTTAGGCTGAGCCTAACTCAGGTGTGCTCCTTCCCTGTGAGGAGGCTCCTGGAGCTGGATAATGCTGGAAAAGGATTTTATTCTTGGCTGGGTTTTATCAGAACATGACTATTTTAAAGAGGGATCTAAAAAAGCTTCTTTCCATGGTTTTAAGCTTAAAGAAGGGAGGTTTAGGTGAGATATTGGGAGGAAGTTCTTCCTGGGGAGGGAATGGGATGGAATGCCCAGAGAAGCTGTGGCTGCCCCATCCCTGGAAGTGTCCAAGGCCAGGTTGGAGAAGAGAAGGCTCTGGGAACACCTTAAAGCTCCTTGCAGAGCTTGAAGGGGCTCCGGGAGAGCTCAGAGAGATTTGGGACAAAGGATGGAGGGGCAGGACACAGGGAATGGCTCCCCACTGCCAGAGGGCAGGGATGGACGGGATATTGGGAGGAATTCCTGCCTGTGAGGGCGGGGAGGGATTGGGATGGAATTTCCAAAGCTGCTCCTGGATCCCTGGAAGTGTTGGATGGGGCTTGGAGCACCCTGGGATGGTGGAAGGTGTCCCTGCCCATGGGAAGAGATGGGATGATCTTTGCATTCCTTCCAACCCAAGCCATGGGGTTGATTCCATGATCTGCTCTGTTCTGTCAGTGCTCAGCTTAGATTTATCCAGAACCTTTCCCACCTCTGTGATTTTCTTTTCTTTTTTTTTTCGTTTTGCAGACAAACCCCAATTACAGCCAAGAGAAGAACCGCTGCGAATACCTCCACAACAAACTGGCCCACATCAAAAAACTGATAGCAGAGTATGACCAGCAGCAGTTTTAGCTGCCACTCACCCCTGGACTGGGTAGGGCAAACCAAAATCCAGTCACCCTGGACGTTACGTTCCCTTTTATACACCCAAAATCCCTTTCAGAGACGAGCATTAATTCCTCGTGGTTGAAGAACTTGGGGATGACTTTAAGATGCCAGATCTGTCATGTCCACGTCCAGCACGCTCCTCCCGAGTTTTTAAGCCTCTCTGAATGTTGGAATGTAACAAATGGATAACAAAAACAAACAAACAAAAAAACAAACAAAAAAAAAATTCTGCTTATTTGAAGCCAGCGTTTGACACTTAAGAGAAAACTTGCCTAAAGTGACCGAAGCTCCCAAAGGTTAAGAATCTGTAGTTTTCATGGATTAAAAGTATGGCATGAAGTTGTAATTCTCCCCCTGGCCCAGCTCCACGTGGGTTACAAATTGTCCTACAAATGGTGAGGAACTGGAATTGCTGCTAGGACTGTTTGGAATGAGAGCTGTGTGCTCCCGGCTCCGCGGAAATACACCACATTCCCTGAGCTCTCCTTGTCTGGCCCTGCTTTGTCATTGTCATCTTGGCGTGGGGGGGGTGGTGGTGGCAGCACAGGGGGTCCCCCCGGGCTCAGCACCTTGGCCAGGGCAGAGGTGGATCCTCCTCCCAAAAAAAAAAAAAA
>VWZS01002667.1:172257-184669 GCA_013397075.1 Rhabdornis inornatus | reverse complement strand
TGTCCCACTTTTCCTTTTCCAGTGTTCCCTTTTTTGCCCACCCCTCTGCGAAAGAAACTGTTACCTTAGCTGCTGAGCTTGGGTGTGGCCAAAATACTTAGCAAAAGAATGGGAAAAATTGCACAGAAAGAAAAGGGAAAAAATCAACCCTGAACAAGGATGAAATAATATCTCATGGTTGCAGCTTTAATTATTTTATTTGTAGTGTTGGTGCTTTACTGTAGGTTAGGCATCTCTATCCTTTTTTTCATAAAGGGAAATGTCAGTAACAAGGGCAGAGGTAATCTGGTGGTCAAAATGGTCAGCCTGGGAGGTGAGAGACAATCTGTGGGGGGTTGATTGGCTGCTCCTCCATGCCTGCAGGTCAGAGACCCTGAGTGAACCTCTGTTGCATTCCTCTTGGTGGGGCTCAGTAGATGAGGGAGGAAAGCTTACTAGACAGTCTGCAGTAAAAGATCTGCTTACTCTCTCTATAGCCATGCTGATGACCTGGCTCCCATCCTTATTTGTTGTTACCTCCTCATGCTGCAGTGACCACAAGACAGAGGTGTGTACATGGAGAAGTACAGCCTTTTATGTGCACTGAGCCTGAGTAACTCCAGAACTGAACACACTTAATTTGAAGAGCTTTAATTGAAGTTAATTTAAGCTTTAAATTAGGTGTTTGGGACCCTTAACTGATGAAGTTCATGCAAACCACTACTCATCACATAGCAGGTAATACTGGTGATGGAGTGTACTGGAGTGATGGAGGCACTGGAGTGTACAGACCAGCTGGTAGAAGGAAAAACATTACAGAGCTGAGTGTCCCTACAATGGTTTCTATAAAACACACAGGGCTGGGATCCTTTTCCAAATTTCCAGAGAGGTTTTTCTAGCAAGCAACTTCCCTAGGTCTGATGGGTATCACCTTCCCAGCCTCTCTTCTCAGTCTCTGCTTGCTCTAATGAGATTAGAAAGGAAGAATAACCAGAAAATACTTCCTGAGACAAAACATTAAGAACAGCTATGGTTTGGGCAGTTGGAATTTTAAAATGTTTTATAATTACTATATCTCTCTGCAAGATCAGTTGTCTTTACACCTTTTGTAAAGAGAAACATTGCTACCCATCTCTGAAGGCTTGTATGCAGCACCTCATAGAATATGCTTTTGATGGAACTGATAAAACTTCTATATGTTTATTTTGTTAAGAAAGTCCTCAAATGTGTTACATGCATTTAACTTGTACCTATAAATTCAGCAGTGCAAGTCAAATGAGGATGAGTAAGTTTTCTACTGGTTCAGTGTCTTCAGGTTCATGAAAGATGAGTGATGTATATACCAGCTATACTAACCTATTTCAGCTCTATGCAATATGAAATGATACCTTTAGTCACAACAGAACAACTTTGTAGAGTGATGAGGTCAGATAAAGGACTAGTAAATAAAATGCTTTTGGGTTTTCAAAAAAGCTTGCTGCCACCCATTTCAAGAGTGTATTAGGAAATATAAATCATTGCACAGGAAAAGACAGTGTTCTGTCATAGTTTGGAAACTGTCAGAGATGAATAAAGATAGAGTAATTTCCCACATGAAAGGAGTGGAAAGGTGATGATACTATGACTGGCATTGTGACATGAATTTTTGGGTTTTCTTCTATGTACAGTAGGAATAATTTTAAGCCCTCCTTTGACAGAGGTAAGATGTTTCTCAAAGTGTTCTCAGATATTTTTGCAGAAAACTACTGAACTGATATCTGCTGATATTCTGGCAGGTCTTTTTGTTTGGTTGTGTTTTTGTCATTTATTTGTTTGTTTATTTGTTTTTAACAATTCCACTATTTGGTGAAAGTCTATCCTTGTAAAAATTGGGCTAGAGGTAGAAGGACAAATTTCAAAATCCATTAAATCTGAATGTCAGATTTAATTTCTTCCAGTATCTCTCTTCCTTCACAGTTGTCCTTTTTCATTTTGCCACTGAAAATGGATGAAGAAAAAAAGGTATATTTCCAACCAAAAGTTATTTAAAAAGAACCAAAACAGCAGGTTCTGCATGTACAAATCATAGATAATAACCAAGCAGGGGAAGGATCAGACTTTCACCGCTCTGCTGACCTGATTTCCCCCTCACCTGCTAAGAGCAGGGCTAAGACACTCCAGCCCATCATGTATCACCACTGGTCAAACACCAACTTGCAGGGGAGCCTGACCCTGAGAACTGCCTGAAACTGCCTTCCAGCCTGGAAGTGGGCTGGGGCTGCTTTCTGTCAGTGGAGGGGCAGGGGAGGGTGGGAAAGGGAGTTGCTCTCGTGTTCCCTCCTTCTCGAGTTGCACCATGCTGTTGGGCCTTGCTTCCCCCACTGCCAAACTCCATCACCCTGGGAGCCCAGGTGTGCAGAGAGAGCAGCCAGTGCCACAGCCCTGCCCTCTCCGTGGGGAATGGCTCTGTGACTCTCCAGGGAGAGATGGGGCCATCTCCATGAGACACGGCACCAGGGCTTCCTTGGGTGCACAGGACTTTCTGAAACAGCACTGTGGAGGTCTTTGGAGAGGAGTTCTAAGTGTGAGGAAACAGCTCAGAAAACCTGATACTAGAAGCGAAAAATAATTTTAAATGAATAATGTGCTGATGATTTTAATCTCTTTCTGATTACAAATTGTCCATAAACAAGACCCAGTTTATTAAATATTCTCTTTTAGAAACACCAAATTACTGTGAATAATTCATGAGGTACAACTTGTTCTTGTGTTACTTGTTTTAAATATTTAGTACTCAAAATATGAGTTGTTTTGATTGAACACATATGCCATGTGGTGCAGCTCTGTCATGCCTGTGCATGACGCCACACCCAGCACTGAGGTCTGCAGCAAGAATGCTGATAGCAATGGGCTCAGGGAGCTTCCTGAAGGATTTCCTTCCAGCTTGTCCTCTGCAGAGTTTAGCAGCTTTCCTGCATGTACTCAATGGAAAACAGAGGGGATGGGAACAAACCCAGCAGCCATGACCAAGTCATAGCAGAATTATTAAAGCCTGTCCCTGATGTACAAGCTGGGGACACATGTAGTGGTCTGTCAGGGTCTGTTCTGGTTCGTTCTTTATGGGAATATTACAAAACTTCTACAGTGCAAAGTAAACCCAGCTTGAATCACGCTCATGCCTCCTTTAAAAATGTTGCATTATGGTGTTAGCACAGGTGCTGGAACCAAGTAGTCCCATCTCTCCTTCCCCTTTCTCTTTCAAAAGTCCTCTTGGAAACTTCTGTCTCCTCACCATAACTGGGAAGTCTGCAGGAATAGTGATAATAACTCAGCCTGTCCCCTGAGCACCTTAAGCTGGACTTCATCATGACACATGAAGAGACTTAACTTTCCTCATAGTCTCCAAGCTTTTCCAAGGCAGACATTTTTCTCCTTTTTCATGCTAATATCATTTGTACTATGTACCTGCTCACAACTATTATTTTTGTAACGCTTTCCCAGATCTCTGAAGCTTTATCATAAATACTGTTCTCTTAGTTTCTCATGCTGGATCTGTTTCACTCCTATAAATTAAGAGAAAGTTTACTAGAGCAGGACTTTGAACAAGGCAGGAACTTGGCAAACAGGTAGAGATTGTGTAAATCAGCAGATCATCGTGGTTTTTATTCCTAGATTCTGATGAAAAATAATGTTTGTTGTACATTCCTGAACTATTTTGCATACTATGTACTTCTCTTTCTACAGAGAGGCTTCTGGAGAGCACCATACCTCTTTCACTGTCACTCTGTCTGAAAAAGGGAAAAATCACTGCTCTTTGCACATATTGCATTAACACAGAATGGAAGATGGACATTGGACAGGAAAATCCTACAAAAGTTAAGCTAAATATATATAAGTCTGCATATGTCTGTAATAGCAAATCATACGGCAAGTAAGGGAGATTTTTCAGAAATCCTTGCTGTAACTGGGTTTCTCAACTGCAGGGTGAATCAGCCTCAATAAACTTTTCTTCCCTAGATTTTGGAGAACTTTTCCTGCATTTGGTGGGTTGTAGTACCATGTCCTCCATATGCTGCAATGGAACATGTGAACTGGGACACATTCATCTGGGTTCCCTATGTGTGCTCTTCTTGATTCATTGCACCATGTGAGGATGAGGACTTGCCCAAACCAGGGGATGCAGGAGTGATTTTTTCTGGTGAGCATCTTTAGACTGTTCAGACTGGATAAAGAATTCCCATCTGGGAAAGACTGATGTTGCCCTAGTGTTCAGCCTTCTGATTGTTGACAGATAATTTCTTGCAGTTTCTCACACTCTGTTTGTGTAAACAATGAATGTTTTGCACTCCTCTTTGGAGGAAGAGAGAATTGATGGACTGTTGATGGGACCTATGGGGTCAGGAGGTAGGATCCTCACTGTCCAATCCATGGTCACTGTTGGAATTCTATAAATAGACATGAAATGTAAATAAAGTCTTTTCCTGCTTGATTCCTCGGAGTCACTGAGTGTGAGTGTCTTTCCTTCTGTGTCATTTGGTGACAAACTCCCAGGCCAGCAATTCCAGTTATTCCATCCAACAATATTGTAAAGCTTGTTTGTAGCCCTGTAGAAGGATTAGGTGTGGTCTTTGCTCCTGCAGTGTGTGCTACATGGCTGTGGTGATTTCATACATCCCCCCTGATTTGCAGATAAGAAGGCAGAGGTACACACTTGAGTGTAAGCTTGCTGAATCTATACTTAAACTTCAAAATAAACAACTAATGTTCAGAGGTATACTGTTTCTTTGGTGCCACAGACGTAATATCATTCAAAATTAGATGTATAACAGTTATCCCCTCTGTTTAAAAACATTGGACCTAGCCATCCTTCAGTTCAGATGAAGAATCTCCCAAAAGCAATGAGAACAGTTATGGAAAGAGCTGAGAATAGAAAAGAGCCTCCTGACTTGGTGTCTGATTCACCCAGTTTGGTCTGGCGTTATGTAAGGAAGCCAAGTAAGCCGTTGGTGCCTTAGTTAGCATTCTGTGGCTCCAGGCTGCACTGGTCTGATCTAGGGTAACACAGAAATTCCTGTGTTTTTGGCCTCAGCATATGGATTTGCAAAAGTGAAGTAAAACGATCTTCTGAGGCGAAAAAAAGGCAATTTTTTTTCTTTCAGTATCTTTTTTACTCTCACATCTCTTTTGCTGACTTCTAAAAGCTAGAGACAGTCTGTGCAATGACCTAAACCTGTGGACAGCTACACAGTATGAGTGAGAGCCAAATGGTTTGAGTTCTATGTTTTTTAGGACTTAAATTGGTTTTCCACACATTCTGATTAAAACAAGTTGCTGTCACAGTCTCAGATGAGGGTTTTACCACATTATTACCACTCTCTCCAGTATACCTTTGTCTAGAAGCTTCTGTACTTAAGTTTGCCAGCATACAAAATAAGGTAAGTACTCAATTTAACAATGCTTTCCCATGTGCTATTGATCTGCTACAAAGAAATTGGTTTTTGCTTCAAGGGACACTGCTGCTTACCTTCAAGGAGAAACTAATTTCAACCTAATCACTAAAATTTGCATGTATAGTACATATTGCAATTAGAGTACTCAATATTGTTAAAGGGAAAAGACTTTTGGGTCTGGAGTTTGGGGATACTTTGAAGAAAGCAGAAAGAAATGTCTTAATCCTGATTTCCATGGGGGAAACTGCTGGAAGAAGGAGGATGGAGAAAGGGATTTTCTAATAAAATTAGTGGAATAGGAGAGGATGGCCGAAGTCTGTCTTTGGTAGAGATGTTCTGTGAGGTAGATGTCATATGTAAATAACTCTTTTATACTAACACGTTTTCTATTGGAAAATCAAGCCTAATAGACTTGCCTCACTTCAAATTTTTTACAAATAAAATGATAAATAATTCTTCACACTTGTGCCCAAGATATTTTCACACTGCTGTTCCTGAGCATCTCTGCACATCAGCTGGCATGCAAGGAGTAATCAAACTTTCATTCTCCACTGTCCAAGTGGCAAGAACTCTGTAACAGAACTTCAACCAGAGAAAAAAGAGATGGCATCAAAAGTAAAATTTAAGAAATAATGGAAAGAAAATTTTATTTCAACTTAATTCTACATAATTTTATTTAGATAAGACAGAAATTATTTCATTTTTGAGAGGGGAGAGATTTCCCTCTGGGTTTGACTCTTCCCTTGCATTGTCTTTCACATGGCAGGTGCACTCACAGCCTTGCTGAAGGCTTGGATTCCAACTGCTTCTTATTTTCCAGTGAAAAACTGTCCTACAGGAAAATTTTGGACAAATGGTGCTAGACAGTAATATTTAAACTCATGATTGGATGAAGAAGGAAGATGCTCTCTCTGCCAGTTTCTAACCGTAGCAGGAAAACTTCAGTTTGCATGAGTGTTTCAAGCCTCTAACCTTTCCATGAGACTGTTAGAGCAACACAATTGGCAAGAAATCAGCATAAAGGATACTGTCAGCCTGTCTCCTACCTGCGGAGTTAACACTGGGGAAATTATTTTTTGGGGAATATTCAGTACAATTTGCAACTTTGTTTCTGATCAGCAGTAGTCAGGTTTAACAGTAAACTATTAAAGATGTCACTTTTTGGGAGATCCAGGGTGGAGCAGTTGTCAGTAACTGAGCACAAAGCTTTGAGAAAGAGGAAAAACATTACTGCAGGGTAAAACCAGCTGTGCCTGGGAGTGTTTCCAGGTTCTGGGAAGGGATCCTGTGCACAGCAGAGTTCTTACTATGGGCCCAGCACAGGGTAGGTGGTGTTCAGCACAGTTCAGGGACCATTACCTGCAGGCATTCCCCCACTTTTGGTGGGTCAGAGTGTTTGTTCAGATGTGGGCTGTGGTGAGCCCCTTGGCCTCCTTGCCAGGGCTGATCCCTGACATGAGCCCTGTCAAGAAACTCACAGAAGCAGCAGAGCTGTGAATCCTTTCTGCAGTCCACAGATAAGAGAGAGATCAGAGCAAAGAGAAATCATTTTGGAAGAAGAGGATAAGGGTCTTTGGAAGACCATCACCCTGGGAGCACCTTCATCAGAGGCGTTTCATCTCAAAATTTGTAAGTTCATCAACCACACATCTGTTTCAGGGTACACATGCTCCCATGTTGGCAGCATTGCTTTCTCTTTCTNGAAAGCAGTCTGTGCAATGCTTGCTGCAGAGGATTGCTTTAAGTTGCAGAAGACTTCTTTAAGCGGGGCAACCCTCTGCACCTTAAAATGGTTAACACAGAACTGATTCAAGGGCTGTTTAAACTAGCGGGAGACTTTAATTTTGAAAAAGTTCAGTTTGAAGTCACAGATGGGAATTACTGAGTAACTGGACCAGAAAGAATATATTACTGAAGAGAGAGATGCATGGAAGCCTGCTTCAGTGCACCAGAGGATTCAGAGTAGGATTCTCATGTTCAATGCATGAGAAGCAACAGATCAGAGGGAATGGAGTGGGGTAGCTGCAGAAACAGAGCTCAACTATGGTGCTTCAGTGGAGATAGGAAAGTCTTGCTGTACCCAGCCTGGGATCATTCATCATCTCCTTTCCCTAAAAGGGCCAATGAGACCAACAAAGGACTGTGATTAGAAGTCAGTGTTTTTCATATTCCCCAAAATTCGATCTAACTTCATTGAATTGTTTAAGTGAGCTGGACCCAGAGGAAGGGGAGAAATCAGAACTCCTGGCAGCCTGTTGTCCCAGAATCTGTTGGTTTTCACTGGATGACCCAGTAGTCCATGCTCATACCCTCTACATGTGACACCTTCACCTGAAAATTGCCGCCCAACTGTAGATCTCATTACAGGATTTTAAGGGATGGATTTGCTCCATAAGAGTCAAAAAGACATGACTTCATACCCCAAATGGCCAGATGAGATAACTTTTCTGCAAATCATTCCTTCCAATATGTCCTCCTCCTTGACTCATTTCCTTGTGTTGTGTTTTAAGTAGAATAAAACAAAGACCATCAAAAAATCTTACAGTTTGTGTCCCGTGCACTGACAGATGCTTTTAATGGGTTCATTCTTCCTTCACAGCAGGGTTAGAAATAAAAAATCACCTGTATCATGAATTATGTACAAATATTTAGTTTATATCAGTTTATTTAGAGCAGGATGCTGGATCTCAAATTTTCCCAGCCTGAGGAAGGTGGGTTTGCAGCTATGAGGACAGCTGTCCCTACAGTCTGTTTACTCATCCATGAGGGGATATGACTGCCTCATTCCAAGGAATATGAGAAGGAAGAAGAGGGGGAAGGAGGATTTGATAGTTTTGTGCCAAGTCTTCAGGCAGGAGTGATTCAGCAAGGGGCTGATAGTGAGGTTTTCTTTTCACAGGGAGGTGGAAGCTTCTTGGTCACCTAACCCAAAATATTGAGGCTTCATCCAGTTAAGGTGGTATCTACCTCTTTAATAGGACTATGACTCAGAGAGAGCTGATGATGATGGCTGCTTCTCGGTGACTATAGAATTACAATCCTTATCAAAGGCATAAATTGCTATGATTTTCTTACCAGATTGAACATCTTTCTTAAATATATGAAAGAAAAATTGTAGGTTGTCTAGTGAATTTTCTTCTTGGAAAAACTGCCTATTCTTAATGTATAAGTTCAATGAAAGTTCAAAAGTTTATCAATACAAAGACTCTATTCTAATAATTTATCTGCCAGCTTCTCGGTTCATATTTTGATACTTTGAATTAAGGGATATTTTTGTACTGCCTTCATGTAAAAGTAATCAAACAGCACTTTTCACAGGCATCTCACGATATCTATTGGGTACAATCAAACTACAGATAGTGTTAGTATTAGAGAGCTCCTGTGTAACACAATTTGTCAATCACCAAAGCAGGCTAATGCTGACTGCCACAGGACATTATTTTCCTCAGCCAATATAATTCCAACAGGTTTCACCCTATGAAGAATTGACACAAGGCAATGCTCATGAACAATGAGTTCGAAGGTAAATAAGATTGGGTTTTTTCAGGCAAATCAGTTTTTTCCACACTTCCTGGACTCCGTGACCCTGACTCAGAGGGAAATAAAAGAGCTATTGGCTGTGGTCTCAGTGCTATTGGTAATATTGTTAAACAGCCTGCTCTGGAAAATGTGAGCGAGCAGGAAAAAGCAACAGCATGCAAGAGCAAGGTATCTATCTCTATGAACTGGGGTAAAATAAAGAGTTCAGAACTGTGGAGCTCCCAGGCTGTTCTTAGTTCTTGGAAACATGAAAAAATTAACACAGGTTTTAAAGCACTGGTGCACAGAAGGAAGCATAGATTTGTCAAGAGTAAGCAATGTCAGTTAGTCTTAGACCACTTGATGAAGAATTTTCAGGCAGAGAAACAGGAATAATTCAATATTTTTATGTTAGGGTGATCTTTATGCCAATTCGTATGACTTTTTTTTAGCATGACTAAGTGAGAATGACCTGGGTGAGGCAGTCCTTAAAATGGGGGCAATATTATCTGGGCGGTAAGAAACAGCCAGAAGGTACTACTAAAACAAATTTTAGGTGATGAGGTTCTGCAGCAGTCACTCCTTGGCCCAGTTCCCTTCAATATTTTCAATACCAAACTGCAGGGTGGGAAATGAAGTATGTATTAAACATACTTCAAAAAAATCATACTTCAAAATCGATTAACAGTTTTCCAAAAGCACCTCTTTAGAACAGATAACTTGGAAAATAAAGCTAAAATTGAGAGTTATCCTGACAGCTGGGGAAGATGCTTTGAAAAAGTAGAATGTCAATGTAAAATTCAAGGTACTATTCTTTGGAAGGCTTCATCAAATCCTTCTGGACAGAATATCCAGCACACAGCTGGATAAACACATTGTGTGATGGGAGAGCAGCTGGCTCATGGGTCAGACACAAGGGGTGACAGTGAATGGGGTGACATCAGCATGGGGACCTGTCACTAGGGGGGTTCACAGGGCTCCACCTTAGCCTCTGTGCTCTTCAATATCTTCATGAAAAGAGAGTCTCAGAAAGACTGAGATATAAGGAAGGTTGTCCCAGAATAGGAAGCATGCCTGTGCATTCTGCACACGCCCCATGGGCTGCTGGCTGGTGGAGTTGTGTACTTTGAGAGAGAAGGAAGACGTCAAATAGTGCCAGCAGCTACTTCNAATTCGATCTAACTTCATTGAATTGTTTAAGTGAGCTGGACCCAGAGGAAGGGGAGAAATCAGAACTCCTGGCAGCCTGTTGTCCCAGAATCTGTTGGTTTTCACTGGATGACCCAGTAGTCCATGCTCATACCCTCTACATGTGACACCTTCACCTGAAAATTGCCGCCCAACTGTAGATCTCATTACAGGATTTTAAGGGATGGATTTGCTCCATAAGAGTCAAAAAGACATGACTTCATACCCCAAATGGCCAGATGAGATAACTTTTCTGCAAATCATTCCTTCCAATATGTCCTCCTCCTTGACTCATTTCCTTGTGTTGTGTTTTAAGTAGAATAAAACAAAGACCATCAAAAAATCTTACAGTTTGTGTCCCGTGCACTGACAGATGCTTTTAATGGGTTCATTCTTCCTTCACAGCAGGGTTAGAAATAAAAAATCACCTGTATCATGAATTATGTACAAATATTTAGTTTATATCAGTTTATTTAGAGCAGGATGCTGGATCTCAAATTTTCCCAGCCTGAGGAAGGTGGGTTTGCAGCTATGAGGACAGCTGTCCCTACAGTCTGTTTACTCATCCATGAGGGGATATGACTGCCTCATTCCAAGGAATATGAGAAGGAAGAAGAGGGGGAAGGAGGATTTGATAGTTTTGTGCCAAGTCTTCAGGCAGGAGTGATTCAGCAAGGGGCTGATAGTGAGGTTTTCTTTTCACAGGGAGGTGGAAGCTTCTTGGTCACCTAACCCAAAATATTGAGGCTTCATCCAGTTAAGGTGGTATCTACCTCTTTAATAGGACTATGACTCAGAGAGAGCTGATGATGATGGCTGCTTCTCGGTGACTATAGAATTACAATCCTTATCAAAGGCATAAATTGCTATGATTTTCTTACCAGATTGAACATCTTTCTTAAATATATGAAAGAAAAATTGTAGGTTGTCTAGTGAATTTTCTTCTTGGAAAAACTGCCTATTCTTAATGTATAAGTTCAATGAAAGTTCAAAAGTTTATCAATACAAAGACTCTATTCTAATAATTTATCTGCCAGCTTCTCGGTTCATATTTTGATACTTTGAATTAAGGGATATTTTTGTACTGCCTTCATGTAAAAGTAATCAAACAGCACTTTTCACAGGCATCTCACGATATCTATTGGGTACAATCAAACTACAGATAGTGTTAGTATTAGAGAGCTCCTGTGTAACACAATTTGTCAATCACCAAAGCAGGCTAATGCTGACTGCCACAGGACATTATTTTCCTCAGCCAATATAATTCCAACAGGTTTCACCCTATGAAGAATTGACACAAGGCAATGCTCATGAACAATGAGTTCGAAGGTAAATAAGATTGGGTTTTTTCAGGCAAATCAGTTTTTTCCACACTTCCTGGACTCCGTGACCCTGACTCAGAGGGAAATAAAAGAGCTATTGGCTGTGGTCTCAGTGCTATTGGTAATATTGTTAAACAGCCTGCTCTGGAAAATGTGAGCGAGCAGGAAAAAGCAACAGCATGCAAGAGCAAGGTATCTATCTCTATGAACTGGGGTAAAATAAAGAGTTCAGAACTGTGGAGCTCCCAGGCTGTTCTTAGTTCTTGGAAACATGAAAAAATTAACACAGGTTTTAAAGCACTGGTGCACAGAAGGAAGCATAGATTTGTCAAGAGTAAGCAATGTCAGTTAGTCTTAGACCACTTGATGAAGAATTTTCAGGCAGAGAAACAGGAATAATTCAATATTTTTATGTTAGGGTGATCTTTATGCCAATTCGTATGACTTTTTTTTAGCATGACTAAGTGAGAATGACCTGGGTGAGGCAGTCCTTAAAATGGGGGCAATATTATCTGGGCGGTAAGAAACAGCCAGAAGGTACTACTAAAACAAATTTTAGGTGATGAGGTTCTGCAGCAGTCACTCCTTGGCCCAGTTCCCTTCAATATTTTCAATACCAAACTGCAGGGTGGGAAATGAAGTATGTATTAAACATACTTCAAAAAAATCATACTTCAAAATCGATTAACAGTTTTCCAAAAGCACCTCTTTAGAACAGATAACTTGGAAAATAAAGCTAAAATTGAGAGTTATCCTGACAGCTGGGGAAGATGCTTTGAAAAAGTAGAATGTCAATGTAAAATTCAAGGTACTATTCTTTGGAAGGCTTCATCAAATCCTTCTGGACAGAATATCCAGCACACAGCTGGATAAACACATTGTGTGATGGGAGAGCAGCTGGCTCATGGGTCAGACACAAGGGGTGACAGTGAATGGGGTGACATCAGCATGGGGACCTGTCACTAGGGGGGTTCA
>VWZS01002667.1:72278-171996 GCA_013397075.1 Rhabdornis inornatus | reverse complement strand
AAACAAACAAACACAACAACAACAAAAAAACAAACAGTATTTCCATTTGAAGCCTAATTATATTACTTCCTACCCTGCCCTTACTGATATCAGCCTTGGCAGATTTTTCTAAAGCCAGGGATACACTATCTACATAATCTGTGAAAAATCAGACACAATATCCCGAAGTGAACTTTCGTTAAAAAAGTAGGTAAGATTGAAAGCCATACCTAGAGATGAGCTAAAACTTTTATTGGATGGAACATTCTGTACTTCTTGAGCTGTGACTTAATATCTGGGATCAAAATTTATTTGATTATACAAGTTGCTTTGGTTTTTTTTTGTTTGTTAGTGGGTTTTTGGTTGTTTTTTTTCTGAGGAAAACATTGATATGAGGATGACAGTTACTGCATGATGGGTGGCTGAAGAAAAACTAAACTTTGAGATATTGTTCAGGAGAGAATGCTCTTGCAGAACCAAATTTCAGAGTGGAAGTTTTCTGGGTAGTGGAAGTTTTTCTGTCTAGTTCAAAATTTCTTATTTTGAAGCATGATAACTTGGTTCACCTTCTAGACCAATACCAGAATTTACCATTTACCAAAAATGTAAACAAAATGGGCATCATTACTTGGTTCAGCACTTGTATATAGTGTAATAAACACTGCCATTTAGTGAGGAAAAATGTCAGGTTTTTTTGCCATATGCAGTAACATGGAACAACATTATGTAGCAAGTTTATAGCCTCTGACCTCATGCTTCCTAAATGGCATCAATAGATGCTGAAGATGCCTGTGACATAGTTTTGATATCTCAGATGACACATTTCTAGAGTTTATGGAATGCCTGACCAGGACTGAACTTCTCTGGCACATCATCTTTTTTCCACAACATGTTGTTCTTGGATCTGTCCCAAAGCATACACAGGGATAGTTCAATGTTGACAGTCATTTTCTTTTTCTTCGGCAATTCAACTTTTATTTTGAATGCAAACATAATAATATCATCTAAGACTGTTTATTGTTTACTGTTCATCCCTGAAGAAAAAGTAAAGAATTCTCTAGAAAATTCCAATCAATTCTAGTAGAGTCAGACAATAGTAAACCAACCTAATTTTTTTTATACTTCTTTGTCTTTTCTACTTGTTGTTATTCAGATTTTTCATAAAATCATGAAACACAGTTAAGAACACTCCTTTTCTGTGTTCCCAGTTTATTACCATTTCGTCAATGCACTGTCCTGTTATTCTTGAAGATACTGAAGAACTTGGTTTGAATATAAGCAGAAAATTACCCTAAGTGGATGGTTTTGTCAGTTGGAAATTACTTATTTTTTAAAGGGATTAGTCCTGCAAATTATTGAATGTTGACAAGCAAGGACTGATAATATTCAGCTTCTACTGAGGGGCTGAGAACACTTAGTAACTTTCAGTACTCTATCAAAATTAGCAGAGAGAAATAATTTCAAGTAAAGTGTAAAATACAAAGTAATACCTTCTCTGGCATCTTTATTATTTTATCACCATATAAAACCAGAATGCTGTGTGGAAATTATACCTTTTCAGATATATCAACTTCTTTTCCAAAGTTTAGACACATTCTTACACTGTGAAATATTTGCCACATTCTGTTCATGCTTGTAAGGTCGTGACTAAGATAAATAGACTTTAGAGAAACATTAGAGTGGGAGTTTGTGGGAGGAATTTAATTCGTATTTTTAGCAGAGAGAATTATAAAATCTTGTTGAATTTTGTTCTTGATTCCATCAGAAGGGGATATGACAATGGATCCTGTAGAACATACATTCTTATAGAACAGCACAATTAGAACTGGTATGAAATGGAATATATCATGGAACGCTAGTGACTAACATCTGAGGAAAACAACTTTAAATCCTGACATTTAGAAGCATGGCAAATGGATGCTGATGGCAACAAGATTTTAAATAACTTTGAAAGGGTGTAAGACTTGGCCCAGTTTCTCTCTGAGCTAGTGACAGGACTCCCAGTGCATGTTAATGAGAACTGGATGAGACACCCGATCCTGAAGATTTTATCTGGCACACCATGAATCCCCACTGTGGCACAGCTCTGCCAGAACCATGTCCTGTGCTGTCTGTTCCTTCAGGACACTGCCACTCCCACTGGCCTCTGCCTGGTTGCTTCAGAGACTTATGGCTGAGCCAGAGCAAGACTATTTTATGTGTATTTCTGCTGCAGTGATAGATTTATTTTTAGGAAGATGAAGATCATATTTGGGAGGCACAAATGAGATTTCCACAGGATGGATGATGGAAGTCACTGTGAGTGAGAATGGACCAGGAAGAAACAGGGCGTCCAGCTGATGCATTTAGATCTTTATTTAAGTTTTATGAGTGATATACGTATAATCTGATCCAAAGACAAGCACACCTCTTGGTAAGATAGGAATGACTACAAGCATAGGAATAAATATCTGAAGGGTGAGCTCTTGAGAGACAGCAAGGGATGAATAGAGAAAGAAACTGTACAGCACTATGCGGGAGTCAAGGAGAGGAGCCAAGAAGTCCCAGGCTGGGGGAGGCTGAAACACTATCTTCTGTTGTTTACATCCTGCTGTAGAAGAGTAAAGCTGAATTTGGGACATGACTGTAATGTTTAGTAGACTGAGTGTTGCAGCTACAAGACAGTGACTTTACTGGAGCATGAACACAGGAAGAAAGCTTTTATTCCAAAATAAATAACTACCTAATTACAAAACCAATAGAAATAGGCCTGCAAATAAATCATACTTTTTAAACATGTGATCAGTTTTGCCACAACAAGATGTTTTCTAACCCTTTAAATTGTATTAATTTGGTTCTTTAGGAGTCTTTGCGATAAAAACCTCAGAGCTTGATGCAGACTCAAAATTTTTACTTTTTCCATGGCTGCTGGTAGGGTGCTCTACAAACTAAACCCCATGTGCAATGTATTGCACATTCATTTTTATTTCTCAGTTGGGCTGTGTCATTGACCTTTCTCTTCCCTCCCATGTGCTCAATAACACTTCCAGCTTTCCTCAGCTTGGGACTTTGTGTCAACAGCAGTTGCAAAGGAGACACTTGAGAAGATCCTTTGCAGCCAGCTCTAGAGGCTGAAGTTCTCTTAGGAGGAAGGCAATTACACCATGCCCAGGAATTAACTGTGCCCTTCAGTACCAGAGCAGTCCATGCACTGGGCCCCTTGATGGCCAGCATGGCTTGGGCACTGCTGTTTGCACAGGAAAGCTGAAAAGAGGAAAAGTGTCCTGCAGTACCTTAATGCTGAGCTGACTATTCCAAGCATCGTGCTTAGTCCCTCTCTTCCCTCAGGGGTGATCAGAGCAAGCAGTATTACAGAGTTGGTTTATAGACATAATGCATATATTTGACAAGCAAAAGAATGCTTTGTTGTTTAGTGCTTGTTATGTGACACTTCCAAGTCCTACTCAGAAGCTGCTGTTAAAGGTTTGCCCATGCAATCTGGAACTGGAGCCAAGATGCAATACTAAGGGATGTAGAGCCCACCTGTGCTGTTCCTGTTTTTAATATTCTGTGCCTTTAACTGGAATCATTGCATTCACTCTAAGATCACTAACTGAGAGTGCCTGTCAAGGAGTAATAAATATTTGCAGAGCAAGCATGTTAATCAGCTCATTTCAGTCCGCTTCTATACTTACAGCAACGTGATTGCATGATGTGCCTCACTTAGCATTCATGCAAAAAGTGGCAGGAGCCACAAGGAGAATAGAAAAACCTCTTGGGAATACCTATGAGGTGCTGCAGTGTAGGAAGGACAATGCTGTGACCCCCAGGAGCAGACAGCAGGCACTTCTAGGTTTCCTCTTTGGAGGGATTATGTTGGTTGTGTTGGCATCGTTTGGTTAGCTAGGTACTCGTACAGGTGGTGGCAACTCATTGGAAAGGAAGGGTTGAGAAGTCAGGAAAGGAAGTAAAGAAGATCCACAGCAGGATGTCTGCTATGCTCTGGCTCCTCTGCACTTAGGTTAAGTTTCTAATCTTCATCTTGAGCTTTTCCACTGCACATTCATTTCAAATGCAGGCTCAGTGTTTTGAAGGGCATTTTGTAATGATTTTATCCAGATTCAGATTGTTTGCAATCCAAAGGGAAAGCATGCATTCTTTGACAGGCAAATAGAAAACATATCGGAGCATGAATCAAAAGAATGACTGTAGCCTGCACGTTCTGTACCCATTACTGAATCCCCAACGCTCTGTTTGTTTAGGTGCTTTGTCTTCTGCTGTCTCTGATTGGACTGAGTGTAAACTCAGCAATGAATAAGAATGGTTAAAGTGACATAACATAACCTTCTTGAAAGATTCCATGTTTCAAACTCAGATTCAAGTGAAAGTTACCAAAGGAACACCTCCCAGTTGTCCCAAGTAGATCTTTCTTCAGCACATCAGAGGTTTTGATATCCAAACTCCATAGGTACTCTGATGCTCTTCTGATATAATTTCAATCCCAGGCAAGCTACATATTCTTTGTGTAATGATAAAAGGTTATTTGCACAAAGTGGAGAGAAAAAGCTACAGCACATTATGGTTTACACTGCTCAGGAGAGACTGTTTCATATTCCATAAAAAAGCATTATCTGAAACTTACGTATGAAACGTAATGTTGCCAGAAAAGCAACATTGTGCCTTTAAAAGAGATGTCTGATTCCTGAAAACATTTTCTCTCTCACATTTCCCTACCCACAAAGTAACTTGAGTTTATCAGCAAATCCACTCAGCCCCCAATAATGACCTAGAGTAAACATCTGACATTCACTGCCTTCAAGATCCTCTTTGTTTAGGCACATATTGTTCATTTCTGTGTCTTTCATGTACTGCCAAAAGGAAAGGCAAATGATACAAGGGATGTTTTGCATTATCAGTTGTGGCAGAGTTTATGCCTCTGTACATATGATCCTCTTTTATTGCATTACAAATGATAAACTGCTGAGCATACAGCGGTCATTAATGTCACGTATTTTCACACTGGATTTTTAATTTTAAATGTATAAGATGCAAGGTGGCCAGCTCTCAAGGTTTCTTGTCTTTTGCAAAACCTGTGGAAACCTCATGCAATAAAAAATATCTTCCTAATATAACTGCTCAACTAATTTTCAAATATGAATGCCTGCTCTGTTTGCATTAGGTAAGAGCTGTTTCCCTGCCTGCCCAGTTACAAAGCCCAATCACCTGTGTCAGTTTTGGAGCGACTTATCTCATCAAGCACATCCCCAATTGCTACTCACCAGTGCCAAACAAAACAGCAACATTGAACCTGTTGAATGTCAGACAACACAGGGGAAGAGAGGGGGAGTGGGAAAAAACTCATAAAAATGGAAAAAAGCAGGTGTAGATGTTCCTGTAAAATACATGTGCATGTGAGTGCACCTCTGTCCTTGTCACAGTTTTCTGTCTTGGGAGGGCTTGATAAAATCAATATAGAACTTTGAAGGGGGAAAAAGTAACATAGGAAATATGTGCCTTTTTTGTCCTGGACTTTAGATTTCTTTGCTGCATGACAGGAGCTACTGTCATATACACCGCTTTCCTTATCTGACAGAAGAAGCAGGAACTCCAAACATAAATCTATCAATGAAGCAACTTGCTGCCTTGCCTTTCAGCTTTGGGTCTTGCAAACAACAGCCAGATTTCAGAGCTTACTGAGGGGGAAAAAAAAAGTGAACTAGGAGATGTTTATAGCAGAGGCTGTGCCTCAGCCTAATATCACCCTGAGAGATGAACCATCAGCACAGCAGAGGTGGCTTAACACGTCCTAGCCAAGGTGCTGGTTTTCAGCCTCTCATAGCTAAAGACATGTAGGATGCCTTATTGTGCTGTTTTCAGCAGATGAAGGGCAATATTTAAAGATACTTTAAATATTTAAATACTTGTCTTATTCTAGGCACGTCTTTTCAATACTTTTGACCCCTAGATTCCAGGACTGGCACAACATACAACTGCATGACCTCTTCAGAGGACGACTTCCAACATCCCCAAAGCATTTTTTCCCTCCTCTGTGGGATCACCTCATTCTTTCCACCAAGAGAGAGAGAGGGTTGGGGCATCTCTTCCCCCTGCTCCCCAGCTGGATCTTCATCTGGTCCCTGGGGAGGCAGAGGGTGGGTGGTGGCAGAGACCCCAGGACTCTGTGTTGCACAGCCACATTCTGCACACCCTGCATGTGGGAGAGGATGCAGACACATACCCACAGTCAGCTCTGCAGCTGCGGGTGGGGTGTGAATGATTTCACTGCTTTTTATCTTGCTCCTTACAGCTTATGCAGTGCAGCTGGGCTGCTTCACAGAGGATACAAAGTCTTGCTGTTCCATCCTGTGAGTGTAGAAGGACACTGGTGTTAAATACGGTGCAGGACATGGGAACTGTGCGGTGTACAGCCTCCAGGACGCCACAAGGCATTGTGCATTTAGCTTTTTTTGTCACTTTCTGTGGCTGCACGAATCCTCACCAGCCCAGCTGCACAGCTCTCCAAGAGGGGAAATGGTGACAGGCTATTTGCACGGGTCTTTTGTGCTATCTTCACTTCAGAATCACACTTCCCTGGGTGTTACATCCCATTTCCAAGTCTCTCTCACCCTTTTATCACATCCCTGCTCCCTGTATGACTGTGCACCTACTTGCTGTTATGTGTCACCTACACTACAATGCCTACTCTTGTGTCCCAGTTGTGTATCTGACAGCACTAAGGCTCATCATCACAAAGCACAGTGCCTGCTAACTGTCCAGGTGCTTGACCTGCTGCCTGGACCAGTCTGGCATTATGCAATTAACTTCATGCTGTCCCATCTCAGCTTTCCCAGTAGCCAGCTTGGATGTGCCTGACTGACACAACAGCTCAGCACCTGGTATATCTACAGCACACACATACTTCTCTCTAAAAAAATCTAGAGTACAACCAAAGAAAATTAACTTCTAAAACAAGTTTACTACTATGGTCATTTCCTTCTAGCCCTTAACCACCTTGTTTTCTCCCAGGTTCCAACGGTTTTCATGTTTATTGAAGGATCCCCAAGACTACAACAGGTGCTCTGGCTGGGTATGGGAGTTCTGCCAAATTCAGTTATCAGCCTTACCTCCTTGTACTCCCTAAACTGATGTTGAGGCACAACAATGACAACTGACCTGGTATTAGCTCCACCAGGCATCTAGAAATCTGAAATTTTCCATCTGGAAAAACTCACTTCTTCCCTGAATGTTAAGGTGAAACTTCTTCAGTTTTGGGTGTCAACTCACACTAAACCACTGCTCTTCTTTCCAAATCAAAGGTAAGCAAATATTTGGTGGTGAACAGTTTATTTGATCATTATTGCTTCCTCCCCCACTGAAGCTCAAAGTAAATCCACTTGTTACTAGTGATGCACCTTAAACTTACCCAGTGCCCCATGGTGGGGGCCCCAGAAGCAAGTTGTTAAGCTGTGGAGGCAAATGCCCTGTCCCTTTCCAGAGATGACTCACACCAAATTTATTTGCAGAGTCATACTCCTTCATGGGAAAGCAAACCTGGGTCCTTTTGGCAGCTAAAAATGCTCTTCTTCATGGCCACCTTCCCCATGTCCTGCCTCCCAGCTGCTGTTTGCAGCTGAACTAGGCAGGCTGTGCTTTCTGTCCCAGAGGAATGTTTTGTAATGCTTTGCATCATTTCTGGACTCACTGCAAAGTGACCATACTTTAATAGGAGAGAAACCCAGCCCTGCATAGAGTTGAAGTTCTGGTTTACAGAGAAAGCTGAGGTTCTTTGGGTAGAGAAACACCATGAAAATATAAGATCATAATCCTTGTCACCATAAAACACACAAAGCATGAAAATTAATATTTCCCTCTATTAATAAAATCACTCTTTTGTGGCAGAGCAGTGCAGATAATTAATCTGCTAAAGAACACCACACTAGTCAGTTTATTACACAGTTGCAGTAGCCGGTTGTTAAGGAAGGCACAAAGAGGGAGACTTTTGTCTGTTGCACTGTCAGGAGGACAGAAAGGTGGAGTGGGGCAAAAGGAAGAGAAGGAGGAGTGTTTCTCTTAATGCACTGTGAAAAGGTACTTGTGCCCATATTCATCCTAAAGTACAGAGGGCCAACAGTCTTCTGTGTTTCCCCAGGGTAATAAAAGAGAATAAGTTTTCTCCCAGCTGCCTGCATAGGCTGGCAACGTACAGGAAAGGTGGGAACAGAGGACGAGGGCAGCTTCTCTGGCTGGTGCCTCACCATTCCTACAAGCAGCAGTGTGGGAGCTGAGGGAATAGAACTTTTTCTAGCAGCTTCAGTAGGCCCTACAAAAACATCCCAGAACATCAGATCCTAACTGTCTTGGGGCTTATTAGTCAAATGCACTGCTGAAGGTGAAAACTCACTTCCCACTCTCAAATTTCTGAACTTAAGATATTTTTCTTTTATGTTATATTGTAAATTATGACTGACAACACCATGTAAGAATGAGAAGAAAATAAATTTAAAAGAAAAAAGTCATCCTAACATCAAAACTTGATGGTAAAATAACATTCTAAAGATCTAGTTTTTCATGTACATGATTTAGAACACCAGTGAAATAGTAGATATTAACTGATGATACATGTGTATAAGCATATAAATTCATGTGACTGGGCAGCTGTTTCGTTACATCTGAAGGGATTGCAGGTATTTCCACTAACATGAAAAAAAGACTGGAAACTGTTCTTGTGATCTCTCCCATAAATTAAAACTACATGGGTGAAAACTGGCCATGTTTGGATTGATGTATATCTCTTAATTGTTTACATTTTATGTTTCCCCTAACAGTAATCAAAAACCAGAATAATTTTAAGTTGGTCAACTTTTTATGTAGGATAATTATAGCAGAATAACGGAATAATAGACTATCATTACATAATATTTTATTATTTTAGTAAATATTAATATTTTATCATTGTATAGTATATATTGCTAATAATATGAACCATATACTATAAAATAATAGCTATGATAATATTTATTAATTATATATGGTCACTGTTCTTCTCTCACTGTCCTGTCAGTCTATGGATCTGGCAGGTGGTCAAAACAAATCCTCAAGGTGAGAGCATGCAGATCAAAAGCCCTTCCAGGCTCCTTGATACACATCTACTCTTCCACCATAGAAATTACCCTGTGATGTAGCAGTGTCCAAAAAATCTACCTCACAGAAAGTCCTATCACAAAAAATGAGTAAGACCCAAGAATATCTCTCAGTTACTTTCAGTATTTGTGACCCCCAACAAGCAACATGAATAGAGAACAGAACAAGGGTGAAAAGGCTTTTCTAGATGGTGGGAAAGGGGAGATAAGTTGGAGTGACAGCAGATGGCATTTTTCTACTCTCATAGAAGACAGGACTACTCTTCAAACTTCAATTCCTCATCAGCCAGTGGCAAATTTCACTGATGGGATATTGTCAGAACTCAATCCCAGTGTTCCCCATATCCACATGGATGGGCTGGGAGGTAACACAGGTGTCCACATCTTATGTACTGTCTTATTTACTGTAAAAGCTGTGTAATTGGTTTCCATCTTCATTGAGCTCTTTATTGGGGTCTCATCTTATCTCTGAAACCCTTATGGGAGTTGTACCAATATGAGTATTAGACATTTCAGTGATGCCTTTTCCTACTTACCTACATCTTCTCTGATACACCTGCTTTCAGAGTTCAAGTCTTCCCCTCCCTTTGAATCACAGCTTTGTGTGTCATGTTTCAAGGCAAATGTTTGATTAATGAAAATTGTCTTTAACTCACTTGCTGCTGACAGGAGAGGTGGTTGCTTCATACATCTCTGCAAAATCTAGGACTTGGAGCCTTATTTTAGAGACTCAGGTGATTCAGGAGTCTGTGTGTGCAGAGAGCCCTAAATTTTGTGAGAAGCTTTGTGTTTTCCAGAGTGCAGGCAGGCACTATGGGGTTGCGAAGCTGGACCAACCCTTTAAATATAGTTGGCTGAAGCCACCTTTGATTGTGTCTAGATAACAAACATGAAGGAGACCAGTAGGTCTAAGTAGTGGTGCCTAAAACCTGCACAAGTGTTTCATAGGTTTTATTTTGAGCTGAGGATGTAAGTGTTACTCATCTCTCTAAGATGCTGCTGCCTCAGGCCTAAAGTGCAAACTTAGATGGACCCTGTCCCAGCCCCACATCATATCACAACAGATACAAGTCTTCCATCATGTCTTTATGTTCACTGTCCCATGCTGAATTTATTCCTGGGAATTAAGGGTTAGAGAGATGATGTCACCACTTCACCCAGGTATTTCTATCTAATGTCAACTCCCACTCTGAGTTAACTGGTTGGCTTCTGCTCCCCCTCAAAAACACTCTTTCTCAGTTCTGTTCTCAACAAAATATTAATAAATAGGTAGGGATGTGTGTATTTTTTGAAGTTACAGGATAATGAGATTAATCAAGAATGACATCTGTAGTGTACATGCAATTGTTTCTGCCATCCTCCATGTGATGCCTGTGCAATGCCAGGCACTTGCACAAGTGCAAAACAAGTCATGCTGTCAGGTTATTGCATTTTTTTTTGGAAGTAACTGGTCTAGATGATTTCCCATCTTAAATAATTTATAATTCTCTGCTATAAATTCCTGTTTGCTGGTAAATTTTTCTTTTTTCTGCCAGTTTTCACATGACACTTTGAGGAAGCTTCCTGTAAACTTCAAGAAGACGCTATCATTATTATCCCATCTCTGGGTGACCTTAAAGGATCTTTCCAATATAAATGATATTATGCCTGTGTTTTTCTTACTTCCACTTTTCCATAGTGCCTATAGGAGCCCAGTACTGCTAAGGCTGCCTATTTGCTCTAAGTATCCCTGCCCTGGTAAAAACCAGTACTGGATGTGACAGCAGAGCTCAGCCTTTGAATGTATGAAAGCAGGTGGCATCTGAAATTTGGGTAGGCAAAGCTGATCTACTACATTTTCTCAATTTTGGCTTCCACAAAAATAATTTTAAAAATCCACATGGTTTTCCTGCTCAGAAAACATGTTAAGAATGATGTGTTTTTTGAGGTAGGGATGTTGCAGAAAACTTCATACTGAAGCTAAGTGATGAACTGTAAAGGGGTAAGTCATGTGGTTGCAAACCAACCATCAGCACCTTTCCAGAGGCTTAAAGAGAACAAGAGAACAGGTTGAGCTGAAGCACTCATAACTTAACTGAAACTGGAAAATTTGGCTGAATGTTTATCCATGAAATATGCTATATTTACCTTTAAATATGAGCGACCTAGAAAATCTGGCATGGTAGTTTTTGAATTTTTTGAATTATAATTAAAATAACAGCAACAAAAAACCTCACTAAAGAACAAAATTGAGTAAAATTAGCACTTTTTTTTCAAAAGGAAGTGGTGGCTCTCTAATCTTCTATAATGTGCTAATAAATCCCTATGAGATAAAAATTATATGTACTTTTGATAACTTTTAGTAAAGCCCAGAAAAGAAACTGCAAAAGAAGCAAAGAGGCCAAATACACATATAAAAAACTCTTCCGTTTTTGAAGGGACACTGTCTAAGGCAAACTAAAAGAAGAATAGGAGATAAACTGCTGACATAGCAAAGCAGAAACTTTTAAAAGTGTTTTTTATAGAACAGGTTTCTGCTTTAGAAACAATAAAGTAAAACTATTTAAATCACATTGTCTCATATGAACTTGTGATTTTCAATGACATTTGCTATGAAAAGGGTCAAATTGAGTAATCTGCACATTGCAGTTTTTATTATGCTGCAACATTTCTTTATAACTCCAATTTAATTTCATGACATGAACATTTAATATTGCTATTGTATTATATTTTCAATTTACAATAAAAGTAAAACTTCTAAAGCAAGAATATTTGGACATACTCATGATAACTGCACATGAAAATTATCCCAAATGTCCTAAAATAATTTTTTCCCATAACTTTTTGTTCTGCATGAAATTGAAATTTTGACAAGAATTAAAAAACAACAACAACAACAACAACAACAAAAAAAAAACCAAACAAAAATCCAAGGTTTCAAACCATTAACATTTTGTTTAGGATATTGCTTTTTTCATTTCATAATAGAAAGATGGACCAAGTCACTCTCTAGAACTAGCATTCCTTAATGAATTTGTTTAAATCAAGGAAGAAGTTCATTTAGGTTTCTAGCAATAAGTCTCACATTAATGTTAATCAAACTGTGCAAAGATTTAGGGAAAATTCCCAGGCTGAGACAAGCAGGATGAACCTAGGACACAGTTTTTGGCCAGTGAGGTTGAGTGTTGCTATCTGAGCTGTAAGAGGGACCAGTCTGCCCTGCACATACATTATTCCACAGATGCAATGGCATATCTACAGGCACATCTACAATGAATTTACTGATTCTTTTTGTAAGACAGACAGTTCATTGTGCTTACAAATAGTGTTGTAGGGAGATATCTGTAATTATGTGCCAATGTTGGGAAAACAGACTCAGAGTATAATTTTCCAAAGTGTGTTGAATTCTCTGGGGGTCACCACTGTGGACAAACAGACCTTAGCTCAGCAGCACTGACTGTCAGCAGCCCTGCCAGGGTGTAAGGATCCATCATGAACAGCTCCAAGAGACCACAATTCAGTTATACAGATAAGAGTATGTTCTCACCTGGAGGGCTGTGTTCAGTTCTCACCTCTCCATCACACAGGTGTGACAGAAATGTTAAAAACCCAGGGACACCTTCAAGAAAGGCTTAGAGGGTTGGAAAAGCTCTCATGCCATGAAGTGTGGAAAAGACCAGCAGCACTCCTGTTCGTGTTTTGCTCTGAAAGGAGCACCCAAAGGTTGACAAGGTGCTAAGTTCTTTTCCCTGGGTGAGCACTGGTATTCAGATGTGTGTAAGCATGAGACTGTGCAAAGAATGGCTTCAGACAGGTTCAGCAGAACTTAGAACAAAATTAGGAGGTGAGGTAGAGTGCAGGAAAATTCAGTGGTAAATAGTTTTAAGCAGTGCTCTTCAATCATAAATGGTCTTGCATTCAGGTATAGCTTTTCCATAATGGAGCGCAAAAAAAAAAAAAAAAATGTCAGTTAGGATTAAGACAGATTTTTTTTTTTTTTTAATGTAGTACTGAAAGTCTTTGGACTTTGTGTAATTCTGGAGGTGGTGGCAAACATCTAGTTTATACAAATGTGTAACTGTTAAATCAACTTAGTGAGTGCCCTTGACAGAATGATAACTTCCAAAGGGTTCTGCAAAGAGATTTTAAATTGTATAATAAAGTTAGGGTTTTTTTTCATTTGAACGCAGTATTTTCTGAATGGGTAGGAATAAAGATTGATAGATGCTCTCTGAAACCAGCTTAGCTGATTTAAACACTGCATGGGGAGGGCTTTGTCCATCCACAGCTCCTGTAGGTGAGCCCCTCATCACGAGTGTAGATCTCTCACATCATGTCAGGAAGGGCTCCTGAGGCCTTGGGGTTTTGCCAAGGACATTTTCCCTGCAGAAGTGGAAGGGAACAGTGTCTGAGCAGCAGCCCTTGGAGGTGTGCATCTCTGGGTGACTCTGGGGAGGAGAAGAAGCCATGCCCCAGTCCAGCCCATGCCTGGCAGGAGGCAAGGCTTCTTGCTCCTGCTGGCTCAGGTCTCCATCCCTAAAATCTCATTCTCTGGCTTTTTGGAATGAGCTTTTCCACCCCTGTTAAGCACATTCTCTCTGTTTTTCAAAAAATATCTTTTGTGTGGCTTGAAATGACCACCAAAACCACATTGTGCAACTAAACTGACCAATTCAAAGTCATGTGTAAAGGAGCTATGGCAAAATAAGACCCACGGATACTTAGGAGGCTCCTTGTCCCATTTGCTGACATTGTTTTTAGATTCATCCTTGACCTAATGTCTGGACAGCTCTATCTCTTTCCAAAAATACTGCCTTCGGCTACACAAGCGTCTTTTTATCTAACTGAACATGTTCCCATGTTTGTTTAGGTTAAATCAGTTATTTTGCAAGTTACTCTGCACGTCTCGTGCAAATTTAGGCTCTTTTCTGGCCTATAGATGTCTAAAACCACTGCTTCAATATTTCAGTTTTTTCTTATGGATTAGAAAAATTCACAGCCTCTTTCTGTGAGCAGAAAAAATAATTATTTCTTCTACACTGCTACATGCAGAACCGTTTTTTAGCATATGGTAGATATATGTGTGATTTAAGTGAAGCTGATTATTTGTAATGCAATATGAAATACATTTTAATATAAATACATTCCATGTAGCATTCTGTGACAGTGTCTCGAAAATATTGTAATCATTAGTAGGAAGCCACACCAAAAAAGCTGTTAACTGTGTGCTGCTATTCTCCCACTCCTCTCTGCTAGAATGGGTCACATCTGCAGTATTATGTGGGTGTTTGTTTGATATACAGTACTGCATTATACACATATTCAAAATGGTAAAAACACTAAAGTGTGAAATAGCTTACTCCTGCAAATGTTTGTGGCAGGATGTAGGTGCAGCCTCTTGTTTCTGAGCCAGCATATATGTCTGGATCAATGACCTGAACTGGCAGGGGTCTGCTGAAAGGAATCCGTTACCAGGGTCTGCCACAATGCAGTTTTGTGCAGAGAAGCTGAACAGTGAGATAGGAGCAATCAAAATACATATATAATAAATCACCAGTAAAATTTTCTATGTTCAGTTTCCATAACATTTTTCCTCTGTTGTTGCCTTCTATTACAACTGATTTAGCAGAACAATGATAAGGAAAATGTTTTGCTGGAGACTAAGCCTCTTCAATTGTGCTGCTGCCCTTGGAATCAATTTCTTTTCTCTTAGCCTGACCTTGGTATCTATTTTCTTTGGTATTCAATTCATGTGTAAAATCTTGAACTTCTTTAGCCCTTCCCCATCCCCCAGATACCTGCTGCAAGGGACATTTTTACAGGGAAACTGGAGACTGAAAGGCTCTTGCAAAGAAAAATTGTAACTAGATAAGCAGAACCTGAATGCACTATAGCTAATGTGTGCCTCATTCACACAAAACACCATTAGCCCAATCCTGTTTGCTCAGAGTACAGCAGAGGTAACTTAGCTTGCATGTCTGAATAGGGTGCTTTAGACAATATTATGTGTCTTTAGACTTGCAAGAATTATTTCCATGATATATAAGGAAAAATATAATCCATCACCTGTGGATTCATGGAGCATAGCATCTGATTTTTTCACATTCTTATATCACCACTTGCATTAATATTAGGCTGTGATTGAAGCGAAAATGAAGTGCCAATTTCAGCATACAAGCTAGGGAAGACAAGTGATAAATAAAACAGAAAAGGAACCGTCCTACCAGCCAAAGAAACATTTAAAATGAATAACATTGCAGAAGCTCTTGTTGTCTCTCTGTGCTCCTTGCAAGCCCTGCTGGGAAGCCATCAGTGAGGAGCAGTCTGCTGCACTAGGGAGATCACTGGCAGAGACAAGTGAGGAGGGTCAGGGTGGGCTGTGGTGGCGTGTCGAACACAGCCCTTCAGAGGGGTGTGCAGCAAATGCACGGCAGCCAGCAGAACAGCCACGGCCCGTGAGCCTGACACTGCCATCCTTCTCCAGAGGGTTCCACCCTGCAAGTAGTGGTGTTCCCAGAATAGCCATGCACACCAGGGGCTCAGTAAAATGAGAAAAAAGCAACTAGTCAGGAAAGAAGTACAGGGAATGTGCTGGTTTTCCGTGGCCAGCTCTGCCATGTCAGTGCAGAGAGCCTGGGTTGCTGTTTTTATCTACTTCAAGCAGTCCAGTCTCCATGGAAGCCAGTTAAGAAGGGCTGTGAGTCTGTGTTTGGGGTACCTGTTGGTTTACAGAGGGCACAGCATGATGCTCCAGCATGGTGCTCTGCTACCATGTTAACTTTCAGGCTTCCTCTTGGGCAGGTTTCTGTGGCAGTGCATCCCATGAGTGAGGGGTGGGTGCAGAAGGTGCCTTGGGTGCCTTTCCTTCCCTGTATGGAAGGAAATGTGCCCTCTGTATGAGGACTGGAAAGATTCTTGCTTATGTGTTTGGGTCGAAGACATAACGGCACCCACACTTTTCCCAGGATGCCTCTTTCTCTCTGCAGCTCCATGGCAGCATTGGCTAGCCTCCTCTGACGTGTATATGGCTTCCCCAGCTCTGGAGCAACTGAGGGGGTAAAAAATAATGAGCAAAGCTGTAGAAGCATGAACTTTTTTCATCCGGGATAGAGTTAATTTTCTTAGACCAAGACAAAGGGTATTAGCATAAGACTTTGAAATAAAAGAAATATATCCGATGTGTCAGGGAGCACAGCTGTACTAGTGATATAGAGAAGTCCCTTGCCTGGCCTGGGCTTGCAGATGTCAGGATTGTGAGATGTTTCATTCTTGTTACCACAGTCAAGCAATCTGCCAGCAAACTAGTTTTGCTTTAGCTAACGACTGAGACAAGAGGATGATTTCTCTCACAGGCTGCTCTTCCTGGTGCTCTATGGCCCTGCCGAGGCAGCCCTGGCCCCTCCAGGTATGCTCTGTGTCCCACGATGGGGCTGCTTCCCTCAGGAGTACAGTGGTTTCACAGATGTGGAGTGTGGTCACCTTGGGGCTGCCAATCTGTTCTCTGCCCACCACTGCTGCCTCCATCCAAAAAGTGAATTAATTACCAGAAAATGAGACAGAAATGGAGAATGGAAGGGTCTTGACATTTAAATGTCATCAGGGGCATGCGGCGTGGGAAAGTAAAGGTTTCTTCCTGTCCCTGTGTTTACTGCTGCCTGCACATTGACTTGTTTCCTGACACACGAACCATGACTTGAAAGGAATTCAGACTCCAGCAAATTTTGCATCGCACTCCAATGTGGCCTCTGGGATTGAATAAGGGCAAATCTGTTACACTGTTGCTATGGTGACCCTGGCAAAGCCATGATGAAGAGTGCTGATGCCGTCAGCCCTGCGCAGGGTGGTGGCACAAGTGGCACAGTCTGGCATGGTCACATCATGAGGGTGCAGTGCCTGGGCACCCACCTTGCCAGCACCCCGCCAGGCTGCCCCTTGGACAGGGCTGTGCCATGTGGATGGAGATATCAGAAGACACCAAGTTCCCTTCCGGCGTCTGTCTGCCCTTACTTTATTCTGGGGGGAATCCAGCTCCTGTAGTAAAGGTGTCCTTTGTTTGGTACAGGTGATGCAAATCCTGGTGTCTGGCTCCTGCAGGATCAGTGGTGAGCCTGTAAGGACAGCCTGCGCTTGCTAAAGAGGGCAGTCATAGTGATGGATTTTAATCATTAAAATTATTTTATAACAAAGAAACAAAGGAAGCTGATCTCTCTTTTCTTCTCCTTTTCTTGTGAGCAATCTCAGCTTTGCAGATATTTATTCTTCTTGTTCAGGTGGACTTCATTTATTTTCTAACATGGAGATGAATATTTATTTTTAGTAAATTCTATTATAGCCTTTTGGCCATCATCTTTTTCCTTTTTGAATAGCCAGTGATGGAAGATTATATTTCCCCTTTTTGCTTGAGCAACAACAGTACAGTTTGTCGTGACCTCCAACTGTGACAATAGTTCAATTCAAAGCATCCCAACTTCAGTGTGTAGGAACTAAGTCCAGAACTCAAAAGCACTGACAATGGGAGAGTAAAACCTGCCTCTGATATTTGATAAGATTATTATTATTATTGTTATTAGAGAGAGCAAAAAGCTCTTGCTTTCTTTTCTATTGCTTTGCAGGCCTCATAAGGCCCTGCTCAGATTTCTGCATAGTTAATTTGTCAGTTTACAAATTACCACATTACGTTAACACTGAATGCTTCAAAACACAAATATATGCACAGAGGGCTTGAATATTTGAAGTGTTTTAGTACTATAGGGAAATAATTTTGTTGTCAAGCTGTGGCAGATATAGAAGTGCTAGGGGATACATGACCATTTCATCAGGACGGTGTCGATGATGGCCTACGAACATCCAAGGGGAGAAATCATCTTTTATCACTATCGTGTACCATGCAGGTCCAGATGGAGGATAAAACATGCATGAGTTGCCCGCAGCTCTGAAAATAATTATACTCATTTGCCAGAAATGTAGAAAGTGCATCCAACCAAGTTACCACCCATCATAGTGACACTCTGTTTGCATACTGATTAAGTTTAAAGCCAGAGACAATGGTGTTGGCATCAATAGTGGAGGGGGCTGGGAATCACCAGTGCTATAGGATTAACAGTGCCATCACTTTATATTATGCAGCATTTCACTTACGCTGCATATCAAAAAAACTCCTGGTGCTGACACTCACGTAGCTGTTTACAAGATGGGTTTGGTTTAAGGCTCCAAACATTGCGAGAGATTCTGGGGAACAGAGAATGAAGGCTATTATATCCACCCCCTGTGAAGGGCTTCTCTGCAATTAGGTGGAGTGTGCTATATAAATGTACACACAGGTCTGTGTGTGTGGGGCAGGGAGTCACACACACTCTGTGCACCCGCAGTGTCTCCCCTTGCCCCTGAAGGCTGCACTGCAACACGAGCAGAAAATAGCATGCACATGCTAGGCTCTGGTGCCAGTGCAGAGTAATTGATGAATGGGATTTTAAAGTGCAGAATGAGAATGAATATAAGTAGGACCCAGGAGTATAATTCTTTATATTGCAATCAGCACTGCTTCCATGTAGTTGGTTTAATGGTAGAAATCAGCAATAAGGAATACAGACTTTGTTATTTAATCCTTAAAAACTGGAAAAGAAAATTAGTTGGGATTTTTTTTTCAATGATTAGCTGTTTTATTTTTAAAATTGAATTAGTTAGGGGCATTATTCAGTTTTAAACCACCATCAAGTAAAATTACCATTGTTATAATAAAGTGATTTCTACAATTTCTTTAAATAAATAATTTTAGTTATATACTCATAAAGAGACACTGTGATGTACGTACGATAATACATATGCCATTTTGGCTCTTCCAGTACTCCTGGTACTCCTTAAAATAGTCAGGGTAAAGTACTGTCCTAATATGCTTTTCCACATGTGTTTGTTAGCACACTGCTAGTTAAAGCATGCCTTAAAAAATAAAAGAGAAGAAAGCCTGGAATAGTTATTTCATTCATTGATTTATACAGCACCTCTTCCTATTATAATGAAGGTACAGTGGCAAACATGTTGACCATTGTTAAGAAAAATAGCTGACTAAATCTTGCAAGAGAATGTCAACATACCACATACCCAGGTCTAGGAGGAAGATCTTGTTTACTTACGCTCTGTAGTATACTGCAAGCTAGAGGACACATGTAATAAAAACATGTAAATCAGTTATGCTTTATAAAATCATAATTTAAGCTTCCAACTTTATTTTGGTTCTGGTAAAACTAGTATGTAATCACCATAATGACATAAAGACCAGAGATGATCTCTGATGTAATTCCATAGATAATTTATGTGACCACGGTAATGAACCATGTCCATGTGTTTTATGGTTTGATAGAATCCCAACAGTTTGATACTTTATTCTTTCAATTCTTTAAAAAATATCTTTGAAAGAAAAATGGATGACTAAATAATAAAAGTGTGCTTGCTCAACAATGTAGAAGGCTGGCCTGGAACTAAGTGTACCACTAGGCAAAATTAATCCTTGTCTCATGTAAATGAAAAAGAGCAGAGGAACTATGGCCTTTGCAGCCTCACTGCTGGTGAGCCCATTTCCTTTTCTTGGTGCCACATTTTATGGATCTATAATGCAGTTTTTATGAAGTCCAGCTGTCACCAGAGGCCTCAGGACAGCATACAGCACTGCTGGCATTAGCCTGCACTGTCTTATTAACACACACTCTATGCCAGTTATAGGCACACTCCTGGCATCCAGCTGAGGAGTAACTGATCAGAAAAAATGCCTTGCAGTTCTTTGGCCAGGAAAAACCAATGATGGTGATTTGAGTATGGAAAAGTCTAGGAATTGATATGCATTCAAATCAGACCTGAAAAGTAAATTCTGGGACCAGAAGGATTTTAAAAAATACTTCATTGAACTAAGGATGCATAAAGTAAGTAAAACTTTATTATGAAGAAATTGTTCTATCAGAGAAGCAAAACAAGGCCATGAGATTAATTTCAGCCCTAATTTCACAACAGAACTCAGCATCTAAATGAAAGAAAAAAGGGGAAAAAATACCAATACCTGAAGGAAAAAAAAAGAAGAAGGTTTAAATTGCCCAAACATAAAACATGACCTTACACAGTATTTCTGCAGCCATAATAATGGAGATGCTCAGTACTCAGGTGGGTAACTAAGCATAAGGGCAAGGCAAAAGTAGTTGGAACTGAGTTTCATGAGGGAATATTCTGAAGCATAGAGGATGGATGCACAAGTCTCGTCCCTGGAGGCTTTGTGCTGCAGAAGCTTGGCTGTCAGGAGACCTTTCCAGTTGCCAGCTTATTAATAACTCCTTAACTTACAAACAGCCATTGCAGTGCTGGCAAAAGGGCAAGGTCAGCAACAATCTGACTGGCAAGAGTATTTTCAGTGGGAAGCAGTACCTCTGGGGGCGCTCTGAAATGCACCAGTGACCATCTCTTGCATCATTCACTGGGTCAAATGAGGCAGAAGCTTATAGAAACCTTGATTCTGGCCAGCTGCTGAACAATACCTACCACTACCTATAATGCAAAATTCAGAAAATTCCTGAGTGTCAAAAGGGATCAGTTAAAAACTGCATCATGAAATTGCTGACTGTGGCAAGAACAACTGGAGGTAATTTAACCAGACTTTCCCATCTCTGCAAGCTGTAACCACCAACAAGGAGGTAAATTAACAGAAAGAATCTTTATTTCTGGCAATGAGTGGTTCTCAGACAGTTGATGTTCTTAGCAGGTTTCACTTAACTCATGCAGGGAGGGCAAACTATGAAGATGTCATACCTAAATTCAAGAAATCCTGAACCCTGCATAAGTGTATTTGCTTTCATAAGACTTTTCAGCATATGGTTTATATGTTTTTAGATAGAGACAAAATGAAGAAAGGGAGAAAACAGAAGTTCTCTGAATGATTGAACCCCAAGGGATCAATCTAGCTGTCAGGCTGGAGTGGTTAACTGTGCATCTGATTGGGCATGAGGCCCTTGTGCCAGACAATCTGGGGAACAAACAGAGGACACAGAAATAACTTACCATAGGACAGTCAGAATTTGCCAGGCAAATGTATTTGGCTGCTTCTTCCAGAAGCTGAGGGGAAGCAGAGGTGCACTGGGGGATCTGAAAAAGTACGAAAATAGTTAAGTGCCAAGAAGAGTCACAAGGATCAAAGTTAGAACTGATAAAAGCTAGCACTGATATGGATACACAATGGGAAAATATACAAGTCCAGACAGTGTTCAGCATTTAAAAAGGGATTAATTTCAAAGCATAACACAATTCCAAAAAAACTTCCAAGGATTTGCGTAGTGCTCAACTTAGAGAGGATGACAACACCCCCATTAGCTCACAGGAAACCCTTTGCAAAGCATTCACCAGGATTATAGCTCAGGGTGAAAGGACAGTCATTATGCTGGACATAAAAGAATGCTGGTCAGGAGGGGACAACCAGTCTAGTGTTCCACTCAAAGCAGCACTGTGACCAGCACCACATCAGTCTGACATGGCTTTTTCCTTTCCAGTCTGGAAAACCTGCAAGTTTTGGGATTCACCAGTGACTTTCAATCACCTACCTCAGGGCTATGCTGCCCATCCTGACAAGCTGTTCTCCAGCGGCCATTCAGTAACAACAGGATGGGAATATGTGCCCACAGTGCTAGAAACTGTGATGTGAGCATGGCAAGGGAAGAAGCAGAAGAGGCAGCTAATAAAACTGAAAACCTACAGAGTAATCTGTTTTTAAAAAGGAATTTTTATCAAGGATATCAAAGACACGGGAAGGCAAACCTTAAATATTGAAAGAACTGCTGAAGTGCACTCTGAGCAAAAGTCTGTCTTACTCACAGGTGCCTCCAAAGATCATACTGATGCTGTGCTCATACATCTGACAGGTCTTATTTGTAGAGTTTCGATGTTTATGCCATAGGTATCAGTAAAAACTGGAAATCAGTAGTCTTACATAGGCCAGGATCCTTAGCCCTTACATATAAAACTTTCAGAACTTTATTTCTGAGAGGTCAGTGTCAGTACAGAGTGACTGTATAACATTCATCATGATGACCAAAATAAATTTTATTCAAGACTAAAGGGATTTCATTTTCTGTTAAGGTTTATGATTTGCCTCTTGAATGTAATAGTGGGAAAAATCTGGCTATTGCAAAAGCACTTGGTAGAGCACTCGACAATAGCAGTAAAATGAAATCTGGGAGAAGATTTAATATATTTATCAATGGGCTCAAAAGATATCTCAAATGGAAAATGGATTCTGATTGCTATTGACCTAGCTGGAAATAAAAAATCAATTAAATTTAAAGAGGACACATCTAGATTAGATATTAGGAAGAAATTCTTTACTGTGTGGGTGGTGATGCACTGGAACAGGTTGCCCAGAAAAGTTGTGCATGCCCCATCCGTCACAGTGTTGAAGGCCAGGCTGAATGGGGCCCTGAGTAACCTGATGTAGTGGAAGGTATCCCTGCCCATGGCATGGGGCTTGGAACTGGGTGATTTTTGTGGTCCCTTCCAGCCCAAACCAATCTATGATTCTATGAAATGAGACCAGGCTCATGGTGTGACATCATGAATCACTGTAGATGTGTTTGTACTCTTGGATAAAGCCACGTAATGTCATGTCACAGATGATTGTTTCCAACACAAAAGGCAGTATAACTAAAAATGTGATCATGCATATCACAGCTATTATTACCAGATGTAGAAACCTTGACATTTTATTCTCTGTAAAAGGCTGCAAATGTTTGTTGAACAAGACTTTCAAGCATGGAAGCCTTGTTTAGACAAGATGTGGTTTGGTGGAAAATGGCAAAAAAACAGTAAACTTAGTTTTGTTTATCATGACTATTCACTGCTTCTATTACAGAATGTCATGCAGAAAGGACATGTTGTCCCGTATTGCCATTCCAGTAAACAAAAGCCTGAAAAAACACCCCAAAACAACCAAAATAGAATACAAAGAAAGAGTTCCTATTGTGTGAGGCTGTCTCCTAAAATGGGCACAAAGTACCAACAGTAGCTGAGCTGTTCTCCCTATCTCAGAAGTCACACAGTGATGGGTTATAGAATAAAGTGTTTTGTCAAGGACAGGTGTTACACAAGCTTCAATCATTCTTGCTTGAACCAGCTGAAAACAGAAAATTTTGGAGATGAGCAGAGAGTTATTGCTATGCAGAAGCTAATTATTGTAGTCAATACATGAGTTATAAGACTTTGAAACATTGTGTTAGAATAATTGTTAGCTGTTATCAATTACATATTTAATTGGAAGAGGTAAATAGGGAAACTTGAATCTTGAAAGGCTCCAATAGCACCTGGCTGAGACAGGGGACAGATATTTGTGTTGCACAGACTTGATGTGCTAGGGCTTAGATTGGCAGTGGGTGGGCTTGTCAGGCTCTTGATGCTGAGCAATTAGTGACTATCTAAATACTTCAGAGAAAAAAGCTGGGTTTCCTGGCAGATCTGATGCTTCCAACAAAGGTAAAAATGACTAATATCCTTCTGGAGGTTAAAATCAGCACCAAGGACCAGTGTCAGCCCGGGTACTCAGAGGGCCTTGGTAATACCAATTCCACCTCTCTGTCCGAAAGAATGCATAACTTCTGGTCTCACAACTGATCAATGAGACTATGTTTTTGCAATGACCTGTTTCTTCACACTCAGAAACAAGAGCGCAACCCTGGGAATGTGAAACTTAAATATAATGTTGCAATACTCATTCCAAGAAATAGTGGGAAATGGCCTGATGGAAGAAGATGACTATAACAAGGGAGATGTCATTAGGTGGGATTGCAGGGGTGGGGTTCCTCTAGGCATCACTTTTGTCTTTTGTCTTTCTACCTCAGTAATATGTATGTGTGTGGGGTGTTGTAACAATGAACATACATATCAGTGTACTTCAGTTTTTATTATTCCAATTCTGGATAAATGAATCATTACATAATTGATAAACCAAAACCTTCAGATCATTGCTCTTTTGCACCTATGTTTTTCCATACGCATAGAATGAGTAGGTCAAAGAAATCAGAAGCCAATGGACAGAAAATTCTCAAGAAACACTAGAAAATATACTATGTCTAGACTTCAATCCAGATTTCGCACACAGATTTCTGCATGCAGATGAACCCCTCACTTGAAAAATATTGTCTCATACAGGGAACATAGTGAGAAAACTTGATACACGCTTTGAAACTCTGCATCCAAGGCTACATCAGCACAATTTACTTCAAGGAGACTCCAGACAAGAGCACACACACAAACACACACTAAATGTCCACATGTGAAAAACTCATTAATTCCAACAACTTGATAATTAGTTTCAAATATTTACGAACATTTTTCAAACATTAATCAACTGTCCAAAGCCACTCCAAACACTCAACAGCCAGGGAAACGGGCCCTCATTAGAAAGCTGGAAGTGCATGAGGAGTAGGGGTGTATCACAGGTCCCATCAGAGACTGTGGGTGCACACCCGGAGAGCCACTACTTCCAATGACCCTGGTGTGGCTGAATGCCCAGGGAGGAATTTGAACAGACATGAATTGATATCACTGCCAGGCACCAATGTATCCTGTAGTGGTCCTTTCCCTGGATGAGACCTAAATAACTGGTTGTTCATACACTGACAGATCATCCCACTTGCAGATGTTGGTGTCTTTATAAACCTTCTGTCCACACCTTTAAGCTCCTGTCTAATTTCACAGCTGGAGCTTTGGCTTTCAGGATGTAAGGAGCAAGGAGTTAAGAGCAGGCACCCTGACAGTCCATTTTATCACAAGGTACAAAAGGCAGCCCAGCCAGGACTTGAGTCTTGCACAGAAGCAGCTCCTGAACACACCAAGCTGCAGTGAACACCTGCTCCAGAAGACATACAACTGACTTGCTCCACCAGCCCCCCCTCAGCATTGCTACCTTGCCCATCTTTTGTGGTGAATCAGACTTACAGGTCAAACCAAAGTGCTCTTTGTTCTGCCTGCCTCTACCTCCACATCTACTGAAATGTGCTCTCTTCACAGTTACCTATTTAGAACAGAACCTAAAAATGCAAAAGAATGCACCAGCACTTTGACAGCAAACAGCAGCTCCTTGTGCAGTCTCAGTGCACTGGCATGTGAGGAGGACCTGAGAAACATTCCTTCCTGGGAAGCCTAGGAATATATGCTTTTCAGCATCTCTGAGGTGTAATAGGGGAAAGATATAATAAAGGGTCATATGGGAGAATTTCTTCATTTTGATTCAAAAGAGATCTGAGATAATGCTTAAAGGAGTTAGGAAGTTGTTTGAGTATCATATTTGGAAAGTCAGTTTCATTTGTGTTGGTGGAGACTGTTGATTGGGCTTTAGTATGGTACTGTGCATGCCAACAACCTGCAACACTGCTGTTAGCACTAGACAAGTCCCTTGCCATGTGTTTTGGCTTAACATGGAAAGAGCCATATGGTCTGGACACAAATCTAGCATATTTAAAAAAAAAGGTCAAGTGATATACAACATTTCCACATAGACATAGCTGACACCTCTGCACCTCTGTTGCGGGAAAAAAACCAGTGTGTCACCCAATCAATAAGGTATTTCTGGTAAAAATGTCTCCAAGAAAGCAAAGGATCTCCAGGCCTTGAAAACTCCATACTACTAGAGCTCTACTACTCTCTCAAAATCCTCACCTCCTCTAGCCAGCAGTCTATGCAAAATTTTGTGAAGAGAAAAAGAAATATACTTACTTATTTCTGAGTGCACAATAAAAAGAGCTGTGTAGAACTGAGAAATCTTTGTGATCCAGAGTAAAATGGAAAAGCAGACAAAATTGGTATTCCTCCTTTTTTTAGGTGCTCAGAAGAAACACACTGGAGCAAAGTAAAGCCTCTAGGAATTGGAAGCAGGGAGGCACATCACAGTCAGAGGGAGACAGAGCTGCAGGAGGAGGCTTTATTCAGATCAGGTGTGATCTAAAATGTTAGGCTGAGTTGTTGAGATCATGTCAGAAGAATTCTTTCTCTGTCCTTTTTCTGCACCTTGTTCCTATGAGGTCAGGCTCTTTAGAGCCCCTTCTTTTACATCCAGATACAGAAATAGTCATAACCAATTTTAACTAGTTAACTGTGCCCAAATCTGCCCTTTAAGTTTGCTCAACTCACTATAGTTTTTTGTAGTGTTGTCCCTTTTTTTTTTCCTTTTGTTTTAATACAGTTCTAGCATATAAGTAGTTTGTATAAAAATTCGGTAATACTGTACATTCCTAATCCTGTGCTATCACTTTTCATGTTGTGTCTGGTAGATGCATTTGGTACTACACATTTGATAAGCATTATTTTTTTAAAGTATTTTTTATCTTTTTGTTACAGATTGAGATATTTCTGGATATTGTTTTCCTCAAAATAAAATAATAAGAAGAATGATAGGTCCATCCTTTCCCTCACATGATGCTACTGTGTGCCAGTGCACTGAGGAGTATTTGTGGCTCTGGTAGCCTAGCATAAAACCAGACACTGATGGTGCACAACAGGCAGGTAAGGAAATAGGAAGGAGCCACTACTGAGGGCAGACCAAGCCCAGATCCAGACGAGAGAGAGCAGGGGACACCATAGCCCAAGCTGACTCACAGGAGCTGGGCATGCACAGAGCCAAGGTCAGCAGCACAAGGAAAGTTTTGGCTCCAGGCCTTCCCCTGGACCTTCACAACTGACCAGCTGACATGTGTCTCCACAGACATTCTCAGTGTGACCTTCAGAGAGTACCAGTCAAGGCAAAGGACAGTAGGGAGGCAAGACTCCAAGGAGAAAAATGGATATTTAAAGGGAGTTTCTTCCACCAGCACCAGGGACAGAATGACAATCAATAACTGGATGTTTGCTTTAAAATAAAGAGGGATGTCTGCAGCTGGCAGGTCAGCAGACACAGGGTCAAGATCACTGTCTTTGTAGAGGAGATGGGGAGAGGAAGGTTTGCTATGGTGGAGGAAGATCAGTGGTGGTTTCACACAAAATGCTTCTGCAGTGTACTACCTTGAGTGTACAACACATGCCAGAAAAAACCTCAGTGGCATCTCTGGCATCCACAGCAAGGATTTTTGTCATACCTTCCCAATGTTAGAGCTGTAAAGCATCACATTTCTTTAATTTGTTGTTTTTTTTTTTTTTTTTTTTTTTTTTTTTTTTTCCTCTTTTTTTTTTTTTTTGTATTTGTTTACCTCACTTAGTTTCTCTGGAGCACTTTTCCACCAACTAGTTGCTGGTAGTGCCTATTCCCAATTGAAGTAAATTTTTCCCAGTATAAAAGAAACACAAAATAATAATTCCCTCTTCTCCCACCCCCAAACTCTGAAACTTAAAACCAAGAGAATAATATTAACATAAAATTATTAGGCACATTTAAAGTAGCTGATAAGGTGCTGGACAATATGACCAGTACTGTAAAATTCACATCAGTTTTAAATCACAACTAATATTCAGGGGACAATAGATCAACTAGAGATCAATAATTGCAATGAAATCTTTATATTGCCATTTTGAAATTATATCCATTAGTGGCCCAGAGCAAATAAACAAATTTTAAAGAACAAGAAATCTGTCAAAGTATGTCTATATATTTATATTTGCAGATACAGTCTGTAAAATTAGATTGAATATAATTATTTTCTCTCAACAATACATATAGATATGCACTTCCTACATATATTTGTGAACATGTCTTTGAAATGTATTCATTGAAGTTAATTATACAGGTCTAATACTTCTCTTCATTTAATGCTATAAAATTAATGGCCCTTCATTTTTATCTCCAATGCAAATGATCATGTCATTTCGAACTGCACACAGCTCTTTTTCTCATATGCTGAATATGATTAGTTTTCTTTTAGCAGAATTTGAGCATGTGATTCTCTGAGGCTAGGCAAGAGCAATGTCTCCTGGTGTTGTTTCAGAGTTTCTGTTATGCTATAGTATTCTTAACAAACAGGATTTCAGAAATGCACACTGCAAAAATGTTGGACAAGTGAGTTCTAGAGGCTGTGGCCTTTGGTGAGTGCAGACAAACCAACAATGGCAACTCATAAATCTTCAGAATCTTCACAAGAGATTAGCTGGACATTATAGCAAACATTTGCAAAAAGAAGAGGAATGCAGCTACTTCTGAAAGTATAGGCTCTGTCATTTGGAGATACTTACACGGAGCTCCAACTGAAGTGAACGTCTGGGACCGATTTCAATAGAAGCCAGATAAAGCTTGTAACACCCCCATTTTTAATCAATATTCCATATTTGCATGAGACGGACTTTCTCAAAAACCAGACAGGCATCACCTAATTTCCTAGGAGTTAGACATGTAAGCTCAAAGCCCAGAGACATGCACTCTTTCAGCAGATATTAATTTTCTTTCATTTTGGTGGCCAATGAACTGCTTGTGCATGATGGTGACAGAGAACACATCTACCATTTGAGAGTGAGAAACAGACATAATTTTAAACATGTGTTTCTAGCTTCCAGATATTCTGCTTGCAAACATGGCAGACAAATGCTGCACTCATAAAAGTAATTTGTGATTGAATGATTTTAAGATATATTCTCCATAGAAATGAACTCATAGTGTTTTGTATAATGGCAATCAAAAATATATTCTTTCCTTCTTCAACCAAGACAGGGAAACTTGATAATATAATTTAAAACATAATAAAACTAGAGGAAAAAATATTTCTAAATTGTGCCTCGCAGGTATCTCAACAATTTTTTGGTTCTTTATCAAGCTAAGATACCAAACACAAGTTTGGGAGCAGAGTATGCCTATTTGCCAGTGGTGAGGCAATATTTTGAGCCCAAAGCATTTGCAATGGAATTTGATTTTCTTTGCTTCCTTTCTAGCATGCATTAAGTGTCCTGTGGCTGTTGAGGTGAGAGCTGAGCTGGCACCAATGACTGTACACACACCTGAAACATTAAAAAATCCTAATTAAAGCTCCCTCACAGCTCCAGAGATATACATCTTGTGGAGGACACCTGTCTGTAAATGCCAGGTGTATTGTCAAACATAAACATCAACTTTAGCTTTTGGCTTTATACATGCCAAAATCCTTTACCTGATTTTAAATTTTCTATTGCAATTTTTAATGTATTAGGTTCAGATTTCTAGAAATTGAGTAGGTCACTGTAACCAGCTTTTGTTTGGATGAATGACAGAATTCTTCTTATCTTCTCCTTTCTTCTTATTAGATGTGTTTTGAACTAGATATTTCCATGTACATATATAAGTCAACTTTGCTAATAATTATGCTCTTAGATTATAAATGTAATACAGTAAACACCTAGGTAGAAACAGAAGACTGTTCATGATATATGCTAGGAGTGAAAAAGACTGTTAAATCAGCATCCCACCAGAACTAAGAGGTAATCTAAGACTAAGTAGCTAATTTGTATGTGGGTTTAATTCTTATAAAGAAACAAGCCTTTCCATCTCACACCTCAGTACTTCTGGGAAGATTCAGGTCTCTCCTCTGTAAAGCCCTTTGCAATGCCATGCTATTGGCAGGAAACATGTATTTTTCTAGTGCAGCCAAGTTTTGTACTAACTATCTCTTCATTGGAGTCTGTGTGGTGTGTTCTCAGAGCTTCAGTTCACATTGCTTATAAAAGTGGAAGATCTACAAGCTGAACCAAAATGGTAAGGGCAGCAGATTTTGTATAAGCCACACACAGCTGAGAATTTCCCTGATTTTCCCAGAGAATTGCAGATTTTCCCTTCTCACTTGGAAAGGCTGCAGGCCATCAGTGAATTTGAGAACAGCTTGGCTTGGTGTGTGCAGTGTGTACCAAAATGAGCTCAGGAGAGGAGGAGGATGGTGGTGGAAGTGCTGCTGCATGTGCACCATACTGCTTGTTAGACGGGATGTGGGAATGTAACGGGTGCTGTTACAGGGTGCCCTTCTTAACTGAAAAGGAGATCTGAAAAGGTGTAGTTCTGAGAGTAGCATTAACACCCTGCAGCAATGACCCCGGGTCTGAAGTTCCCGGTCACAGATCTGATTAGGATGTACTGCAAGGAAAGCAGTGGGAATGACTTCTTGATCTCTTTGTAGAGCCTGGAGAAAGGATGTAAAAAAAAAAAAAGTGGAGAAAAAAAGTGGTGATAGAACATGGGAAAAAAGCAATGAACCCTTTCCAGCTTAATTTTAAAATCTGTGGGGAGCTGCCACTTTGTATTAACATTAGATAAAGCCATTTCTCTGATGCCTTTGCCCTTCATGCTGCTCACAGAACAGTCTCTAGTAAATTGCTGTGATTCAACTCCCAGGTGATCCTATTCTTATCTTTATTCTTATTTGGCTATGGTTGCATGCAAAAAACCCACAGATTTTGAATCATTTGTGACCAACTCAGTCCTTTTGCAGTCTGTTTACTACTTGACTGTTGCTTCAATGTCTACTAGTGACAAAGGGGAATTCTCATGGGCTTAGAAATGTTTCAGCAGTAAAAACACTAAGGTGCTACCCCGACTTAATCTCTGTGCAGCAGCCTGCAGTACTGCCCTTCAGAAAAGAAGTAGTCCAGAATACAGGGTTGCAGCATCCTTTTTTTATTGCTGTTGGACGCTGTCTTTGGAACTGCATCCATCCAACAACATGGTCAACTTTAATGACACAGACAATTTAATTTTATCTTGCTCCTCAACAATTGTGGAGAAAGCTGTAATGAAGAGAGCTGCAGTCTCTGGAGCATGTCTGTGCAGACTTGCATTTGCATTGCAAGAGCAACCCTAGCCCTGCTCTGCACCATGGTTCTGCTCTCTGTGCAGCCATTGGGAAGCCTGAGAGAGCCACACTACCATGGGATGAGCCTCAAGTCAGGGTGTTGATGGGTCTACACCCTCTCTGTCCTCCCCTAGGCTTCAGTGAAAGATTTGACAAAAGAAAGGGAGTTATGACTCGTGTTACTTTGTGTAGCTGCTTTTGCTCATCCTGAATTTTGTTGTCAATATGCCTGAGTCTGTAATAAGAAAAATCCCCTGCCTACCAGCTCATTCTGTTTGGTGTCCTGAAGGTCTCCCACCATGAATTGTCAGCAAGCTCCAGGAGGAAGAGTGGGCCAGAGAGCCCTGTCGGGTGATGCACCAACAGATAGGTTCAGAAGTGAAGTTCTGTGTTTGGCTACAAGTCACGACGACCCCAGGAGCACTCCCTTGACATTTGCAGCTCTTCGTCTCAGGACTCCTTATTGAATTTATCAGAAAATTGCAGTAATTTGAACAGTAGCTAGAAGAGTTATTGAAGTGGGCTAGCTAAATGAAACAGCAGTCTTTGAAACCATTTTAAAAACCACTCTTCTCTCAGATGAGTTCTAGCAAAGAACTATATCCACTGAAATCATGGGGAATTATCTGCCACTAAATCAAAGGAAAGCTGTTTTAACAGGATGACTGTGTCAGTCCATCTTCTCTTGCTGCCTGTTGGGTATGTCAGTGGTGTCAAAAAATGCATGTAATTTCTTATTTCTTACAAGATCAATGTACAGCAATGGTAGTCCAGGAGTGGGAACTCTCTCCTGAGCAGGGCCTGCCCATTTCTGCTAGCAGCAAAGTTTTTGAGCAAATCTGCATTTATTTACATACCTTGCAGCAGCAGTAACCATAATCTCACACTATAATTATGCAGCAGCCAAACTACAAACAGGAAGTTTAAATGAAGTCAATTTCTGAAGTGCCATATTTGTAAAATAAAAGTACAGTACCATTTTGATGGTTCTAAATTCCTTGGAGGGAGGTAAGACTTGCCTACTGCTCATTTACTACTTGCTGCTTGCCAGTCTGTCAAAAGTAATGGGAGAGGAAAATTGTTTTCAACATTGTCTCTTCCTATGCAGGTGTCCTCTTTCTTAATTTTTTCCTGAAAAATCTTCAATGCTGACCTCTGTTACAAGATGCCTCACATCGAATTGAACACTTGTAATATCCAAGTGCTGGTCAGAATACATGATTAATCCTGAATCCCTGAATCCCAGAATCAGAGAACCATTAGGGTTGGAAAGGACCCCTGGAGATCATCTTGTCCAACCCAACTGCCAAGGAAGGGCCACCCAGAGCAGGTGACACAGGAACTCATCCAGCTGGGTTTTGAGTGTCTCCAGAGAGGGAGACTCCACAGCCTCCCTGGGCAGCCTGCTCCAGTGCTCTGCCACCTTCAACGTAAAGTTCTTCCTCAAATTGAGGTGGAACTTCTTGTGTTTTAGTTTATGACCATTGTTCCTTGTCCAGTGTCTGAGCATCACTGAAAAGAGCCTGGTACCATCCTCTTGGCACCCACCTCTGAGATATCTATATGCATTGATGAGATCCCCTCTCAGTCTTCTCTTCTCTAGACTAAACAGGCCCAGCTCTCTCAGTCTGTCCTTGTAAGAGAGATGCTCCAGTCCCCTCATCATCTTCGTGACCCTTCACTGGACCCTCTCCAGGAGCTCCTTGTCTCTCTGGTACTGAGGAGCCCAGAACTGGACACAGCACTCCAGGTGTGGCCTCACCAGAGCCCAGTAGAGGGGGAGGATCAGCTCCCTTGACCTGCTGGCCACAATCTTCCCAGTGCAGCCCAGGATCCCACTGGGCCTCCTGGTCACAAGGACTCACTGCTGGCTCATTGTCACCTTGAGATCCACCAAGGCAGCCCCAGCCTGTGCTGGTACTTGGGGTTATTCCTCCCCAGCTGCAGGACCCTGCCCTTGCCCTTGTTGAACATCGTGAGGATTTTCTCTGCTCAGCTTTTCAGCCTGTCAAGGTCCTGCTGAATGGCAGCTTTCCTCCAGTCATTGGGCACCTCTCCAGTTCCCCATGATTTTTCAAAGGTGATGGAGTGTGGCTTATCAACATCTGCCAGCTCCCTCAGCACCTGTGGGTGTATCCTATCAGGGCCCATGGATTTATGGGTGGTAAATCTGCTCAGCTGGTATTTCACTCAGCCCTCCAAAACTATGGGGAAATCTTCCTTTCTCCAGCCTCCCTCCCTTACCTCTAAGATCTGGGTTTCCTGAGGACTGACCTCAGCAGTAAAGATGGAGGCAAAGAAGGCATTCAGCAATTCTGCCTTCTCTGTGTCTTCCCTCACCACAACATCTGTCTGATTCAGCAGTAGCACCACATCATTTTCCATAATACTCCTTTTGCTGCTGATGTACCTTTAGAAGCCCTTCTAGTCCTTGGTATCCCTTGCCAGACTCAATTCCAAGCAAGTCTTGTCCTTCCTTTTTACATCCCTACATATCAAGGATGTTCCTATAGCCCTCCCATGTGACCTGTTCCTTTTTCCATATCCCATAAATTTCTTTCTTCCAGCAGGGATTAACTAGAAACTCCCTGCTCATCCATACAGGTCTCTTGCCCATGAACCATTTCTGGTTCATGGGAATACAGTGGTCTTGAGCTTGGAGGAAGTGGTGCTTGAATACTGACCAGCTCTCTTGGATTCCCTGATCTTCTAGAGTCCTAAATGATGGAATTCCTCTAAATAGGTTTTTGAAGACGTTGAAGTTGTCTTGGAGCTCAGGGTTCAGTCCTGCTTACTGCTTTGCTTCCTTCATGCAGGGTCCCAAGTTCCACTGTCTCATGGTCACTGCAGCCAGGTCTGCTCCCAGCATTCACTTATTCAACCTGTCCCTCCTGGTTTGTCAGTACAAGGTCCAGCATCACACTTTTCCTTGTTGGTTCCTCCACCAGTTACATCAAAAAGTTACCTTCACTGATCTGCAGAAATTTCTTGGACTGTGTGTGCTGTGTTGTGTTGTCTCTCCAACAAACATCATGGTGGTTGAAGTTCCCCAAGGGAACCAGGGCCTGTGATTGTGAGGCTTCTTCTAGCTATTCAGAAAGCCCCATCAACTTCAGGTGATCAGGTGGCCTGTAGTAAACACACACAACATGTCACTTGTATTAGCCGGTCCCTTAAATCTTACCCATAAGCTCTCAACTCATTTGTTTATGCTTGTGTAGAGCTTGATACATTCCAGTTGCTCTCTCACACCAAGAGCACTTCCAGAACCACACCTCACTGACCTGTCCTTTCTAAAAACTACATAGCCATCCATGACAACATTCTAATCATGTGAGCTATCCCACCATGTCTCGTAATTGCAATGAGATCATGGCCCTGCTACTGCACACAGAGATTTCAAGTTCTTTCTGTTTATTCCCCTGTGCTGTGTGCGTTTTTATGTACAGGCACTTCAGAGAGGTAATCAAGCATCCAGCTTCCCCAGGAAAGGGTTTAAGAGTATTCATCATAACCATACACACCCTTGATGTGGTTAACACTATGATTGTCCTCTTGAGAAGCAGTCAAGGAACATCTGTCACCCTGCTGGTTGAAATGACCTACTGTCCAGGAGGAAGCAATGGCACAAGCACTGCCCCTTTGGCCCCATCCTCTGAGTCCTTCATTTTGAAGCCTGTCTCACCAAACTGACCAGTCTGCTGCCAAAGACTCTCTTGCTCTTTTTAGACGGAATGATTCCATCCTTCTCTATCAGGCTGCAATCATTAAAGCACAATCCATTGTCATAAAAGCCAAAACCTTCCTTACAGCACCAGCCACAGAGCCAGATGGTGATTTGCACTATGTGCCTGCTTCTGGCTTCTTTTCTAACTTGAAAAAATAAGCAGATGTTGACCATGTAAAAAATTATGTTGAGGAGATACACATATTCTTTGTATTACGCTGGAGAAAAGTATGAACACTACCTTTCTTGCTCTGACCAACATTTTCTTCTCTTTGTGGGAGCATTTCAGCCAGTAGAAATGGGAAAGCAATAAAAGATGTGCTAAAATATAAAGTAAAAGGAAGCATAGCTTTACAACTGTTAGGTTTGTGAATTTTATTTATTCGTAGTGGTAAATATAGCACTTCCCTGGCCCACATCATCAGCACTCTAACCTTGATGACAAAGAATCATTTTACCTGGTTGAGTTCTATTACTTCATGCTGCTACCCAAATAGTGCCTGGCTCCCAGTTTCTTCATATATATCATTTGGGTCCTGGTTGCTAGCTGTATGTCTTTCTAGAAAGGCTTTTTTTTCCTCCTAAAATAGCTGTTTTAAAACTTTGAATATTATTTACACTTTTAAATGTGTAAGCATCTTAGTAAGCATAGAGACATATATATATATATAATGTGATCTATGGTTATCTCCTAAGACTGTTCATACATTCCTTTCACTTAACTGTTCTTCAAGCCCAGCATGAACTTACCAGCCAGCCATTACCCACACCAAAAGAAAAACTATCAGTGGTAGCTTTCAGATGCACTCTCCAGCTAGAAAATGAAGCAAAATAGAGAAGTTGGGGGTTTTGGTCTGTGCGGTGTTTTCAGAACGGGAGTAAAGAGGGCAAATATGTCCAAGAGGCAACCCAAGCAGGGCTGCTACTGACTGAGAGACTTTGCAGCCTTCTGGAGAGATCCTTTACCTCCAGCTCTGGAGTCGTGGGACCTCCTTGCTCTGCCCAACCAACTCTCAGCTTCTCATTAGCTCTAGATCTAACTTGAGGCAGACTATCCCTGTGCTGTGTGAAAGAAATTTCCTGTAATTTGGGACTAAGGGTTACTTAAACCAGTTTAAAATATCTGTGTAGAAAGGAACCATCACCTCTAGATCCCTTTATGGCCTCATTTATACCATTGGCACTGGTGTCAGCTTTGTGGGATTTGTACCATTTCCAGGAGAGTTTACCCTTCCACTCATGTGCTAAGCAGCTGATGGTGCAGCAGCAGCCTGCTCCTGTAACTGGACCAAAGAGGGTCCCATGCACCTTTTGTGCATGCATTAGCCTTCATCCCTCAGTTCTGGCTTCGTGTTGCTGTCTGGAACAATGGTCTTCCCTGATCCACCACTTCTCAAAGTGTTCAAAGACCAGGAACTCCACTTTTTGTGTGGTTTTCTGGGTGTTGACCAACAACAAAGGTATCTTTATACCATAGGCTGCAAGTAAAGTATCACAACACTCTTTTGAGTTTACCGATATAGCCACTCACATACCAGGACACTAAATTGAGATATATGTTCCTATCTCATTTTCCTTAGTGTCAGCTCTGTTTTTCTGCAATGCCCTCTCCCTGCCACCAGTCAGACTCCCTTGACACCTACCATTACCCTCTTGTCCAGTGAGCTGCTCACCCAGGAGCAGTTTCTTTCAAACCACCTCACACAGTGTTCCTTGATATCCACAGAGGTAGGTTTCTACTGTGAAATTCTGACATCAAAATGAGTTTAAAATTTATTTCTTTGCTACTATTTCAGTGACTGTGCAAGTTGTGACTGAAGCAATAATTTACAGGTTTTGGCAAGTGTGGTTTTTAAGTAACTGTGAGGATGCAAATGCCTAAAATAACTATATAAAACAAATATAAAACAATTTGAAGTGGAATCAAATGACTCACACTAATCTTTTATATGTCCATTTTTGCAGAATTTTTTCCATCTTACAAAGAGGGAACATGCAGATCTTTGTATGTCATACTTGGGCATCATTTAGCAGGGCAATCATCTGTGTGCATGTAAATAATTCTAGTGGGTGCACTGGTGACTTGGCCAGCACTAAATCCACCACACTTACAAAGCCTCTTTAAGCACCGGGGAATTAAGGTCTCCCTGGAATGTTTTCTCTTCAGGCTAAACAACCCCAACTGTCTCAGTCCTTCTACGTAGGAGAGGTGCTCCAGCCCTCTGACCATTTTTGTGGTGTCCTTTGGACCTTGTAAGGGTCGGTCCGAAGTTTCCCTTGTCTTTGCCTCCCGACCGTCGCAAGGAGACTTTGAGGACCCCCACCCAGACTGACTCTGAACAATGGCTTTCTGGCCTGACCAAGGTGGATGCTTGCCAAGGGACTGTTTGCAGGTGCTCGCTGTGCTTCATGGTACACCGCTCTCGAGCAAACGCTAGCTGGAACAACAGGTTCTGTATACCTGTTTCTTGGAGCAACCCTCACAATAGTCCNACCCCCGCTCTGTATTAACAGCGGATCGTGACAGACCTGCTCCAGCAAACTGATGTCCTTCCTGTGTGGAGGACCACAGAGCTGGATGCAACACTCCAAGTGGGATCTCACTAGAGCAGAGCAGAGGGGCAGAATCCTCCCCCTCAGCCTACTCAGTCTTTGGATTCAGCCCAGGATATAGTTTGCTCTCTGGGCTGTGAGTGTATGCTGCAGGACGTGTCCAGCTTTTCATCCAACGGCACCCCCAAGTCCTTCTCGGCAGGGCTGCTCTCAATCCCTTCAACTCCCAGCTATATTGATACTGGGGTTGCTCCTATCCAGGTATAGGACCTTGTTCTTGGCCTTGACAAAACTTATGAGATTCCCATGGGCCACGTCTTGAGCTTGTCCAGGTCCCTCTGAATACCATCCCCTCCTTCAGGTGTGCCAACAACATGACTCAGCTTGCAGTCATCTGCAAATTTGCTGAAGGTGCACTCAACCCCACTGTGTCACTGATGAAAATATTAAACAGTCCTGGTTCCAGTATAGATTCCTTTGGGATACTACTTGTCACTAATCTCCATTTGAAGGCATATTTTTCACAACTCTCTGGCTTTGTCCATTGATCCAATTCCTTATACACCAAAAAATCCACCCATGAAATCTGTATCCATCCAGTGTGGAGTTCAGGATGTTGGGGCTGTCATGTCAAAGACATTACAGAAATACAGATAAACATCATCCATAGCTCTTCACTTGTCCACTCATGCAGACACTGCACAGGGCATGTTCAGTGCGGCTCTGGTTGCCTCCTACCTTGACATCATCCATGAGCTCACTTGCAGTGGTGACCATCAGGTCCAGTAACAGATCCCCTCTGTCAGGGCTCTCCATTGCCTGGCTTAAGAAGTTATCCTCTGTGTATTCCAGCAGTCCCCTGGATTGCCTATGGCTCACCAGAGATGTTAGGGGTTGAAGTGCCTCAGCAGAACAAGGGCCTGAGAGCATGATGCCTCCCATAGCTGGAGCAAGAAGATTTTATAGTCAATAGGCTCTCTGTGATCAGGGGGCCTGTAATAGGCATAATCCAAAAATTCTCAACCTGTTTGCAGCTGTTCTTCAGAGAGAGCACTTCACAATCCATTCATTTCTTATGTAGAGGGCAACTCACAGAGAGCCCTGCCTGTCCGTTCTGAACCATCTGTAGCCATCCATAGCCACACTCATCATGGGATTCATCCCACCAGCTTTCAGAGATGGCAGCTAGTTCACAGCCTTTTAACAGCACAGTGGCTTTCAGCTCTGCCTGTTTGTTGTCCATCTGCACCCATTGGTGTAGAGGTACTCCAGCTGTGCTGTCATCTATGTATCCTTTTTAGTGGAATGTTCTTTAATCTTTCTGAGATTTTTCACCAGTGCTCACCTGTAGGCTTCTGTTACGTCAGGAGCCCTTAGGTCATCTCTGTAAGACCATTATTTTCTTCTAAAATAGGGTTATTTTGAATCTTGTCAGTTAGCTCTGAAGCAATATCACCAAAACCAATCCATCAACTGTATGGGTATTCCTCATTTAGGCAGCTTGATAAGAGGATGGACAGGGCACAGAGAGAGGTGCACCACTTTTACTTAGTGAGATGCATTAAATAATGACAATACCTGTTGTACTGCACTCAGAGGGGGTGTGTCACTGCCTTCCAAGGTATCATTGCCATAGCAAAATCAGCATGTCCTTGTCTCCTACCTCAGACATCAGAATCTAGGCACTTAAAGTTATACGTTTCCCTTGAAGTCAGTGAAGGCACAAGAACACAAGATTGAGGACAATCAGTGCCCTAAAATGTTTGTGGTTGTAGAAAATAGAACGGAAGTCCTAGTTTGGAACAAACAATCCAAAGAGAAGATTTCAGCTTACCCCAGCCTGGACCAAGACTGTTGCTTTTCCCCATCTTTGTGCCATTTCCCTGTGCAGAAACTCCTTGGAGCAACAGGTTGAGCATTGGAAACAGGCATGATCAGAACAGAGCACGAGGGTCTCCTGAACCAGATAACGAGCTTCAGCTAGCTCAGATCAAAGCTGCTTAAATAGATCTCCACACCTTCCTTCTTCAACTATCACTAACAGTAATACTTAAAAACACACATTGGCAGTGCTTCATTTAAGTACTTACCAGCGCTGTCTACCTGAATTCAGGCATGCCATGCACCACGGCATTAGTTTTGCTGTGGTGGGATGTTGGGTGCAGTCAGCTGTTCTGCCTGACGCCTCATGAATCCTGGTTCCATTTTGGGGTATGGACTCGCTGCCAAGTTTGGTATGGTACATTTCCCCTGGGGTCATAGATTCATGTTGCCTTCAAGACCACCTCTTGTGATGCTCCTGCTGTCTGCCAACCTCATCTCCCATTCTAGATGCTGGCACAGTAATTTTGGAAAGGGAAGTCTCAGGTTCTCAGCTATGCATTGGTGCTTTTGATGTTGTATTATACACTTGATAGTCCTGTGGATTCTCATATGAGTTTCAAAATATGCCAGTGCTCCAGCTTTGGGTACTCAGTGGGACAGAAGGCTAGCTAGCATGCAACATCTATGACTCATTGCTCACATCCAGGCAATGCTATAGGCAGACTACATTCCTGGTCCGCATGGGTGGAGTTGGAGTGAGCCGTAGGTGTGTGAGTCCTGTTCTCCTCAGAGTTGCAGTCATTGCGGAGCTTCTCCCAAAACTCCCCTGTGCCCTAAATTCACCTCATCCCCTGAGCACTGCTGGGTGCTTAGAGTTCCTTTCCTCCAGAACAGTGCTGAGAGCTGAAAGCAGAAAATAGAGGGGAAGCTCCTGTTGTGTTCAGATAAATTAAAAAAATTAAAGTACGTAAGGCCAGGAAATTTCTTGATTACTTGATTTATTCAAAGGTCTGTGCATCTGGGTTATATCTCGTCCTGAATGAATGTAGCATATTTTCAAACATTTGTCCTTCCTTTACACTTTAAAGTAAGCAGCATCTCTTAAGCCACAGAGTGGTTTAAGATAAACACCTGTGTTACTGGGGAAACAGGACTTACATAGGAAAGAAAATTATGCCTTCTAACTGGCATATATAATAAAGCAAGAGAAAGCTCTATACCTCCATTAATTTAGGTCGGTCCCTTAGTTTCAATATTATTAATTACACGAATTATTGTATACCAGTTTAGTGGCAACTGTTTCTCTTTTATTCTTTAACTCATTCATTTGCAATTTCCCACTGGAGATCCAAAGTGTGGCTTTGAATGCAAATAGTCACCATGGGCAGTTTCTGCAAACCAGAATAAAGGTATTCAAAGGAACTAGCGGTTTCATTTTGGTCTTCTTGTTCATCTCCTCCCTGGAAGAAAACTGGAAGACACGTAAAGTTTCATTTACATAACACCCAATGCTAGGGTTCTGACTTGTGCATGCTGGACAGAAAATTAAAAGGTTAATTTAGTCCTCTAATCTATTGTTATAAGCCTAATTACTTTACATGTCTTCATTTCATTAATGAATTGCTGATTTTTCCATGCATCTCCTTCCCCATTGCTTTTGTTTAAACCTCCTGGTGGGAAGGGATAGATTAATTTTGTTGTGCCTTAATGAAACTGTATGCTACATTAGACTTAACCATTTGGCATGCACTGCCAACATCACCATTATGCATAATGAATTACTTTTTGTGAATCCCAAACTAACACAGATCTTCAATGTTCCTCTGTAGATATTGCAACTACACAGCTGGCAGATATCATTACCTTGAACTTACATGGAAACCTAGAGATTGACACAAGAAATCTTTGGAAATTTTTCCATAAAGAAATGGGAATTTCTTTAGAAAATTGCAAGGGCTTTCAAGAGAAGATATGGAAAGCTCATTAAGCTTTGCTGTTATCTTCCATTAACTGTGTTTCATATGTGCATGCATGTGGATGTGTGCATGTCCTAGGCCTACAGCAACATGCAGAACCCCCAATGAGGCAGCGTGTGCTTTGTGTCAGGACCAGACAAGCTTCCTGTCTTGACTGAATTACCCAAGGAGATGAGAATTAAATATGGTCCATGCACCTGCTCTTGCACCTTGTTCCAGGACCAGTTAAAGTCCAGCTACTGCAGCCCAACCAAAATCACACCTGTCATCCCATCCGTCTGGGACATCTCACAGTCAGGGACAGTTACAAAAGTTGTTTGTCCAGGAGTAACAGAAGTTGTTCAAACCAAGAGACAAATGTGGCATGCTCCAGCACGTGTCTAACAGCTGGTAATTGGTCAATGTGTGCTGCAGAGCCTCTACTGGCAATGTCTGCTTCTTTGTCTGTTCACCTCCACCACCACCCACCTTCAGCCTCCTTGTACCAGCTGTGAACACTCAACTCTGTCTCATTCACGTGCCCCCTCTGAGCTCTCCTGTTATTGCTGGACACAACAAATTAACCCTGAAGCAACCCTGAACTCTCAGGTAAAGTCACAGGATTCTGAAACACTGTATACCTTTCCCATTCCAGTGTAGCTGTTGTGAGCACCAGTGTGTGTGCTAAACTAAAAAGGGGTTTCAGATAACATCTGACATTATGCAAAACAAAGCACAGGGAAAGCCAGTTCTGTGAACCTTTGACTGATCAGTGCTCAGAACTCAACAATGAAAGGTAGGAATACTCTGTGCATATCCCCTTCAATTTTTAATTACAGACACTGAAACTAATGAGTACGGTATTAGACTGCAAGCAGGGACACTGACTATAAAAATATATTTAACTTGTGGAGATCTACTCCTTTTTTGTTCAAATGTCCTTGAAAATTACAAATAAAACTTCTTGGCAACACCAAGACAAGCCAAATACATTCTTCAGCTGGCAAGGTTCTCTTCTAATACATTCTTTGTTTGCCAGTGGAAGACATTAATGACAAAGACTGTACATGAAGGGAATTAATGCACAAAATTGTCATTAGATTTAGGTCTACATTGTAAAATTGTATTTATTTTAGGTCTGTGAAAGCAAAGAAATTCCTTGTCAAATCTGAGGGTCTCAGCTGACACTGTCTACTTAAACTGGACTGCTCTGTCACTGAGGATTTGGGGACAGGTAATTTCAGCACCCTCTGTTGGCACATCATTGGTGCTCAGGATCAAACAAGCAGCTGCCTGCTACGTTTCCTGATCTGAAGAGAAGTCTGCTAATCTTCCTGCAGCTCCATATTTTTGTGTCTGATGCAATGACTCAAGAAGCTAACGTATGTATTTGTGAAACTTTGCACCACAGTTGCAACTGCTGTACATTTTATCTTCAACTTTAAGGAAAGTTGGTGCCGAATGAAGAACAGTGAGACACGAACTTCTCTGACCCCGGTGTCAGCAGAAGGGCTTGGCACTGCTCCTGGCTTAACCTCCATTATCCTCAGAAGCTGTAGAGGAAGTTGGTGGTCATCCAGTGAGCGCTGTCTGGCTGCACAGATGTGACAGGATGCAGAGGTTTGAGTGCAAAATGCTGGTGTAACAGCCCGGATGAATGAAGTTCTTGGTCTAAAATGCAGACATGATCAGATTTTACTTCAAATTAGGAACTGTTCCTCTGGAGAAAAATAGCAATAGTTTAATTTCCAAGGCCCACCCAATGAGAGTAATGGTGTCAGAGCTTCCAGGAACACCCTAGGTACCACACGGAGGAGCACCTAGGTGTTTATGCTGCACATAGAGCAGTCCTGAGAGACACACAGAACATATGCTGCATCCCAGAAGTAATCAGCTCTAAGAGAGCCAAGAGTAGTGCTGGGTGTCAGGATACCTTGGTTATTCTCAATCTGGTTATCAGATTTAGAGTTGCAGATTGTGTAATTGGGAATTTCAATTTGGCATGCAGAGGAAACTGATTTATATACATCACTTTGGAGACTGGAGTTCTCTTCCATGGCAGAAGAATGAAAAGCCTAGCTCAGTAATGACCATGGTGCCTTGTGGCAATATTAGCAACAGTCTTTGGAAGAGATATTCTTAGAAATTCTGGCTTTTGGCCCAATACTTCTTTCCTTTGGTTACAGGGTACCCTAAACAGGGAAGTTTTCCTCTCACATTTTCCTTATCTGCAACAGGCACAGGAAGAGGTGTGACATATGACTTGCCATGAATTAAGCACTTGCACTGTACTAAATAAAATGCAAAACCTAGCCCACCATCTCACTGAGATGAGATTATAATTTTATGGATTTTGGAACCCCTTTACAGTGTTCATATCATTTAAATCCAACTTGTTTCATGGTGTGGTATTAGTCATGGAGCAGCAAATCCCACACACAGGCCATGAGGAGGTTTTGGAGTGTCTGTTTACCTGCCTCATTGTTTTATATAAACAGTTTCAGTGAGATTCATGAGTCCCATATTTCTGGTCAGATGTTGTCACTGAGCATCAGTTCTTACCTTCTGACAGAGGGTAGTGTGAGAGCCACTGGAAACAGAGGCAATGCCAGTGATGATGCTGGTAGGACATGGCTCCAGGGGTTGAGCTCTTGCAGGCCTCACACAGAGACTTTTAGCAGCATCACTATCTAGTTGCAGTCACCGAGAGGGACAGATCAGCACAGTCTGGCATCCAGGCAGTACAGCTTCCCAAACCTCACCAGCTCTTCACTTCACCTTGCCCCCAGTGCCAGTGTGCAGGTGACCTGGAGAGAACAAGTCTGCCTTGTTAAAACAGTTGTGTTTGTGCTACCCACACAGTCTCACAGACCCAGAGCTGCCCCAGATCTGCCATTCCTCTTCTGCTGTAACTCAATCAGCCCAAAATTATTATTGCACTGAACCATGGACCACCATCTAGCTTCAATCCAAAACCAGTAGTAAGTGGAATGAGCACCTCTATCTACCTGTTTGTGTCATGCCGCTAACAAACAAACAGACTTTGAATTAAAGGATAAAGAGAGTAAAAATAGTAAAATGCAGAGGGTGAATGACATTTTTCCAATCTTCTAAGGTTCTCTAAGAGCTGTCAACAAGAGGATCATCCCCTGTATCCCAAATAGTTAGATTAAGGGAGATAGGGAGATCTCTGAACTTTGACCTTGGGAGTACGCAAACCAGGGGTAATTTTATTTCATTTCCCTAGCACCACGTTTTTTTAACTCATGCTCACTGTTTTGGAAATCAGAAATAAAATGTTTTGTTTCAATTTTACATTAATTTACTTGAGCTAGCATGACTTTTACACAGCTGAATAAAATAAAGCTATTGCTTCTTCCAACAAATGTGGCAAGCCTGGAAGTAAGAGATTAGGTCACCTTGAAAGTGTTCTGGTGTTCTAAATGCGTGCAGTAAGTGAAGGAAGTGGACCCTCTTGCCTTTTCTGACTCTTACATATGCTCCTACTGCCTCTCTTGCAACAGATTTTGAAATCACATTGTTGACAAGTGCATCAGACTAGTCTGCTGACTAAGTGGAGAGCCACTTACAAATATAAAATACATGTTTTCCTTTAAATGTGCTATCCTGGGTAAAATATGGCCAGTCTTAAACAGGTGCAGCACAGTTGTACTGGGGGCCTGAGGATTTTTGGGATAACTCTAATCAAGATCCGTGAAAGCATTCTGACTACGTGCAAAAGATGAAGCTTCAGAGCTGTTTAGCTCCTGGAATTTTGCTCAGAATACTGAGATACAACACCACTGTTAAGTATTCTAATTTATGCTTAGGAACAGCCATTTAAAAATCAACTACTTGTGCTTTAAATACATGGACGATTTTTCTTCTGGAGTAATATTTCTCTTAACTAGCATAAAATTTAGCAAAGAGCCAGAGTAAATATTTTTCAAAGCACAAAAACATTGACACTTATTTATCCAAAAGACCATAACTAGAGCCATGCTCTTATATTCACACAGGTTAACTGTGTAAAACAATAAATATTTCTTTAAATTCTTCTAACACACTAAGTAGACTACCAGGCTTCTTTCTTATCAATATTTGGTGCATGAACACAAAAGATGCTTGGGCAGGAGTTCCAAGAATGAAAGAAAAGTCCTGAAAGTGAACAAGTACTGCTCCCATAACAGTGGTGTAAGGTCCATGTAGAAAAGGTCATCTGCTGTAATGGGTTTGGGCTTTCTCCTTTAGCTTTATATCCTTTATAGGAACCTACAACACATTTTCAGTGCAGTGGGTGCTTTCACTCAAATTAATGTAATTTTCATTTCATATTTCTACACATGAAGAGTAGAATGTACTACACTTTTAGAACAGACCCTGAACACCTTTTCAGAGGCCTTACATTGAAGTTTTGATCAAGCTGCATTTGTGCAGGAAGAGAAGACCAGCTCAGGAGAGATTCCTCCCAGCTCCAAAGTGGGAGTGGGAATTGAGAGTGCTCAGCTTAGCCCTGAGTTCCTCAAGCTTTGTAGAAACAGGAGAAATCATTGCTATGTATTTTCCTGCTTCTTTGCATTTATGTCTAGCTTGACTCCTACCAAAGTGTGTATGATATAGAAGTTAATTTCAGTGGGATCCTTCCTGAATCTTTCTTGGCTTTTGCTGGGATAAGATGCAGAACTACTGAAGCAATGTCTTATACAACAGACATGAAGATGAGAGGAAAAAGAAAAAAAAAGAGCTCTGGCACAGTTTGCTGCAGGTTCTAGATGTTCCCATGCACCCCATATAGCTCCTCAGCATTTCCTGCTCTGATGTGGCTCTGCACACCTGAGTGAGAAGCATTTTATATGTAGGTTATTTCAAACATATCCCTTAGCCAACTCTGTTGTTGCAAATTCCATTCTGTGATGGTCCTCCAGGCTCTCACAACTTATCAGTACCACAGAAATCCCAGTAGACAAAAAAGTGAACACAGCATGATCTTGCCCTCATTTCTTCTGTATTTCTTACATGTTTCTTGGAGCTGTATCATTGCTGTACTGCACTAATAGTGTGATGGTAACTTCTGTTTCTGGTCCACCTGGAGTCAGACAGAACGTATAGATATATCCTATCTGATTACTCATTTATATTTACATACCACAGTGACATATAAATCTATATTTATTTCTAAACAATACTATCAGGTGTGCTAATTTAATTTTCTGACTTCTTTTTTTTTTTTTACAGTCATATATGGGAAATTCAAAATCCAAAAATCCAGAACAATTCTCTTACATTTTATACATAGAGGAAAAAATATTATAAAACATAAATGAAAAATCAGCTTTTTGTCTGAAATTAAATGTTTGCTAAGAAGCTGGATTTTTTAGCTGTAGTTCAAGTAACTTACTATTAATTTTCAAATTACTGGCTTTACCCTGCGACAATATACTTATTTTCTATACTCTCAAAGCATTATTGCAATAATAAAATTTCTGTGATTTTACTGCTAAATTACGGATACCAGACTGGAGAAATTTGGGGTTGTATTTCTTTGGCCATGTAAATAGCTTTTAGGCAGCCATTTCCAAGTTTTATTTGCAAGTAATGGAAAGTTCTAATGCAAACTTGTCATTTCACAGTCAATGCAATGGTGTTCCCTCACAATTTAGGGTTCATTTTGGATTACCCCATCCAAGAACAAACTTAGGAACTTTTTATGACCACAGATTCCATTGGGGTATTATAGTCATTGAGCTTCTATTTTTGCTGTGCAGTGCGTGAAATTATTTGTATAAAGTTTGTACAAGTTGAAACATTTTTAAACGTTGTATGAAATAGCTTCATATTAGCAATTATTTATGAATTGTGAAGCCAGTAATTAAAGCATATATATGAAATTAAGAATCAAAATGGATAAAACTGATGAGCTTTTCTGATGTGAGGAAGGACAGCAATCATTTAGGCAAGACATCTGCTGGATGGATGACAAAAACTCCCATTAGGTTTAATTTGGGACTGACACAATTTATTTACAATATAGCTTGTTTTCCTATGATTTTGTGATTTAACTAATTTTGCTTCCATACCATTATAAGATAACTACCCTCCTCACTCAAATAATTTCTCTCCACATCTACACAATGTCATTGATGCAAACCTTCACAACTGAAAGGAAAATGGTATCCATTAACCTAATATTTAAATTACTTTTAAAGTTTTATGAGAAATTTTAAAGTTTTTGCTGTATTTATCCCAGAAGTTTTTACATGTTACTCAGGTGAAGCATGGTACATTCTAGACTGGCCCTCAGTAACCGTATTGACTTACCTCTCAAAATAATTTTCCCTCTATCTGGCATGGAATGAAAACTGTTGTTCTACATATTCGTCTATACTGATGAAATGTAGGAAAGACAGACTTTTGAGTATTCTAATTTCTTTCTTGTGGGCGCATTTCTTTCTTTCAATGTATTATTAATATGATTTCTTTTGCCAGTCAGGACACAAAATAATTGTCACTGTCAGAAGCTGCTTTTATTTCAATGTCCAAAGTGTAGCACAGTAGTTACACGCTTTCTGTCTTTTGCAATCCAGTGAGGGCCTCTCCCACCTGTATGTAGTCTTATTGCTGACTGTGTTTTGTTGCAGGATGTAGTGCACAATGGCTGATGCATTTCTGCTTAGTGCCTCACAGCAGGTGACCACATGTTTGTGATGCAGGACAAGGTGCTACATGCCATGGGGCTGCAGAGGTGGAGTGATATCACTCATTATCCTAAACCCTGGCATTGCCATCCAAGCACTTGCTTCCCCTAGCCATGGGTATGCCACAAACTCTCCAGTGAACTCTTTTACTGCAGAGCTGCTTTGTCCAAGCCACACAGGAGTCAGGGGTGGATTGCCTGGGCAGTGGTGCTGCAGAGGAAAGATGTGCCCTCACCTGACAGCCTGCATGCTTAGCTGATGCTCAATGGAGCCAGCACACACTGGAAGAGAAAAGTTGGAAGTATAAAGACAGGCAGAGGGATTTTTCAATCTGAAAAGCGAATGAGGATGGGAAGAAAATAAGTAGAGGAAAGAGGCATAATTTCTGCTTCAGCCTCACATAGCCAATCTGTTGGAACGAGGCTTTTCCTGAGTCACTGCAACACAGGACTAGGCTATCTGGGTTGAACATGCTGTTTTTCACATTTTCAACTAATGCATTAACAGTGGTGGCATAACACAAGAATGCTTGCAGCCTGATGCTGAATAGTGAAAGTATGTGGTGAAACGAACAATTTCATGCAGTGAAAGCAGCTGAAAGTTCAATGAAAATGGGAGCCTAAATCCTGAGTTTTGGTGGGGTATGTTTGAGTGTGTATGGACTGCTGGCACAGAGAAAATAAATGTTCCAACACTCCATGGTCAGCTTTCTGGGAGGACTTGAGTCAGGCTATGACCCAGCACACAAACGCAAAGATCCTAACTTCTAAACTAAATGGTGGATGGCACCTTTGGGGACAGATGGAAGTTATGGAGTGCAGCATGGGTGGAGGAGAAAGCAAGGAATACAAGAAAGAGAAAGAGTAGAGAGGAGATAGAAAGAGAGCGCATCAGCAGCACAAAAAAAAAGGACCCCATTCCTTAAAAACACTGGGGTTTCATTCCATTCTGTGCTTATCTGATTGCAAAGTCCATCTGTGGCTTTAACTGTGTTTGAGAACAGGCGACTGTGCTCTTTAAGTCCTCACAGTGGCTGATGGCAACATAGATAACGAAATTTTTTCAGAAACAGTATAATTTTACATGGAAAGCACAAGGTAAAACCTGTGGAGACCAAGCAGGGATTTGGTTAGTGCTGCAGCTTGGCAGCCAACCCTAAGGGATGGTGCACTATCAGCCACAGTTGGCTACTTGGACATATGTACGCATTATGGAAAAAGGAGGGTTTTACCATCAGATTCCTCTTTGCGTCAAATACCCTGATTTGAAATGACCTTTAGCAGCAAATGCAGAATCAGCTCAAGACAACACTGACTAAACAGGATACTTTTCTTTCATCTTCCAGACACAGAAGAACAGGAAAGAAATTGAGAGACTGCATTTCTGGGGGATGTTCTCTGATCCTTCCTTTTCCTCTGTTACATAAGCCCTAAGTGATGTGCTTTAGTATTTTCAGCTATAAATTCCTAAGACTGATTCCATGGTAAATTTGTATAATCTCAGAGGACATATTCCCTTTTTTGTTGCTCAAAGTTGGGGAAAAAAACACCCAAACAAATTTGGGAACTGTTTCACTGTGGGAAAAACAGAGACAATGAAGCAAACTACTTTTACAGCATGTTCTTAAACTGTTAAATTATTGACAAGAACAGAAATTGAAAAGTAACACCTTTAAAAAAATTCCTTTGATGTGTTAAAATGATAGGAACTATAATTTTCAGAGCTGTGTACAGTCATATGTACAGAAAAGTAATAGTTCTCTTCATTAATTTTTAAATCTTTCTCCAGCCTTAGTCAAGGTGCTATTTTTCAGGATGTATCATTTGTCTGTTGTTCGAAAGGAAAATGTGGGAAAAATAGAGAACTAGAGACACTAGGGGCCGAATCACACTTCCATTAAATTAATGGAAGTTTTTTCCATTGTCTTCAGTGGAAAAAAAGCAGTGAAAACCAAGACCTGGTAAATTTACCTTCTGTAACTGTTGAGAAAATCAAGAATGACACATGGTTTGTGAATAGGAGGCTGCTTGCTCATATGTCCATACTCAAGTGACAAGCATTACTTCATTTCAAATATGTATTTCAAAACAGTAGACAGTAATCTTCTGATCATTTACTCTTCTGCCTATAATGGTATCTCCCAGTTGAAAGAGAACTAACATAACAAGTTTTGGGCAATTCTAGTTCTTTGGAGTGATATGACTAGGAAAAGTATGTTTTCCCTATAAGATTCTGTATAAAATACTTTGTTTATTTGCACTGTAATCACCTGATCTTGTAATAGTAAGCCTAGTGCTAGGACCTAATTCTCAACAGAAAAAAAATAAAGCCACAAAAAAGAAAAACAACAACAAGAAAAACGTTAAAACCACTCTTACACCTGAAGCTTAGCTGGATGTGATTGTGTGAGGGCTTCTCAAGCCTAGAGCTGCTGCAGAGGCACAGCTGTGGTGAGGACTGCCCAGTGCACCCCACTCCTCTCTCAGTCCAGGCCTTGCCAGCTGAGCTGTGGGTCCCAGCAACAACACAATCCACAAACCTCATGCAGTTGTTTTGATGCTAGCATGTTAGAGAGAAGCTACTGAGGAAACCATCTTTGATGCTATAAAAATCTGTCAACAAAATAAAGTTGACTCAGCTCCATCTAAAAAGCACCAGTGCCACAACAGACATTGCAGCAGCTAGTAGTGTACAAGATCAGCCAGGCAAGACCAAGTGATGTCATATAGCTGGACTTCCATAAGGCCTTCAACATCGTCCCACAAGACATGCCTATCTCAAAATTGGAGAGACATGGATTTGAAGGATGGACTGTTGAGTGGATAAGGAATTGGCTGGAGGGATGCAGCCAGAGAGTTGCAGTCAGTGGCTCTATGCCCAGTGGGAGGCCAGTGATGAGTGGTGTCCCTCAGGGCTGTCTTGGCACTGATGCTCTTCAGTATCAGTGACAGAGGCAGTGGGACCAAGTGCACCCTCAGAACATTTGCAGGTGACAGGAAACTGAACAGTGCAGGTGACACTAAACAAAAAGATGGAATGCCATCCAGGGGTAGCAGGACAAGCACCAGGACAAGAACTGAGACCATGAGAAACTCATAAAAGTTCAAAGCCAAGCACAAGTTTCTGCACCTGGGTTGAGACAATACCAGACACAAGTATGGCCTGGAGAAGAACTCATTGAGAGCAGCCCTGCCCAGAAGGACTTGGGGGTGCTGTGGCTGAGAGGCTGGACATGACCCAGCCATGGGCACTCCCAGCCCAGAGAGCCAAACGTGTGCTGGGCTGCATCCAGAGCAGTGTGGGCAGCAGGGCAGGGAGGGGATTCTGCCCCTCTGCTTTGCTCTGCTGAGACCCCACCTGCAGTGCTGCATCCAGCTCTGGGGTCACAGCACAGGAAGGACATAGACCTGCTGGAGGTGTCCAGGGGATGCCACAAAAATGATCAGAAAGCTGGAACACCTCTCCTATGAAGTCACACTGAAAAAGTTGGGGTTGTTCTGCATGAAGAAGAGAAGCCTCCATGGAGACCTCTGCAGCCTTTGAGTACTTGAAGGGGCCTTATAAAATATGGGCAGAGTGACTTTTTAAGTGGGCAGATAGTGATAGGACATGGGGTCAGACTTTACACTAAAAGAAGACAGATTTAGATTAGACGTTAGGAAGGATTTTTTAGTGTGAAGGTGGTGTTACATTGGAACAAGTTGACCAGAGGCATGGACACACCATCCCTGAAGTATTAAAGATGGATCTTTGAGAAACCTCAGGTAGTGGAAGGTACCCCTGCTCATAATAATGGAGATGGAATTAGATGATCTTTAAGATCCCTTCCTACCCAAACCACTCTGGAATTCACTGAACTTCTCAATGATTAGAAATAATCGGGAGAAGTCAAAATAAATTATTTTAACTACACTATAACAGTCAAATACAAAGTAATCGAATTTTGCCACCCAGCTCCCAAATGCAGGAAAAAGTGGTGTTCCGCATTTGAAAATGCTTCTGGAGTGTAAACTGGAGTGATTATCTTTCCCCTCAATTAGCATTTCTTGTGTAATAAGCAGACTCAAAGGATATTTGAAAACGTACACAGCCCAGACAACCTGGGACAGGTAAAGTCATAAAATGTATGCAAGCAACAGAGTAGCAGAAAAATACTGATTGGCACCGCTGGCATTCATGCAGTTTTCTGGTTTTAGAGAGAGGTGCAAAATTTCAATTTGTCAACCACAAATGCCTTTGGTTATTATGAGCAGCCTACACAAGGGGAATATTTAGAGCTGTGTCCCATATACAGCTCTCTAGCAGCCATCACTTGGAGAGAGGGAATCTTCCTCCCATTGTTGGAGAAACAAGAAACAGTCTGCAAAAGTTTGGAAAAACATGTTTGAATGTATATAATAATTTAATTTTGATTTGTTATTCTGAAATGTATTTGGAATGGCTAATATTATTCTTCTACATGTCAGGCAACAAGACCTATAATTCCAGCAGAAATCTTTGGCAAGTATAGAGGGAGAGCTGAATATCCTGTAGAGCCCATGAATATTCTATGGATAGCCAAGAAATCATTCTCCAAATGAAGGTGCTTGTCAGATCAGAACAGTCAGAGCTGATTAAATCATGCGTGTTTTATCGGCATTGTCTCAGCATCACACAGATCAAAGCAGAAACTTGTTTAATAGGACATGTGAACAAGATTTGACTGTTTCTTATTTTTGTTTAGCTGATAAAATTGGATGTTGGCAAACAAGTTGTGATTAAGCAGACCTGACTGTACTTGACAAACATAATGGTATTTTAGGATTTTTAGCAAGGTCCTCAGGCTTTCAGTGTATTTTTGATAACCACTTCTCTGTGATGAAGTTCTGCTGAAGGTGATGGCAAAATCCTCCCAGGGCAGAGGTTTTTCCCTACTCAGCTGACCATCTGGACCAAACACAGTCAGGTCAGTGACAGACATCAGTGTATACATCTGTGTTAGCTTTAGAATCACAGCAAGCATAAACATCAATAAGCTTTGTTTGGGATTAGAATATATGTGACAAGATCTTCTTAATGACAGGCAGGAGCTCCATGAAGTAGCAGTGTCTTGTCACTACCCCCATTTTTCCCTCTCACATCTGCCTCATTTGTGTGGGCATTTCCATCCCTCTGGTAATGTCCAGCACAAATATACAAATTTGTACAAATTTGGCACAAATCTCATAAAGTAAGTCAGGAAGTTACTGACCAAAGAACAAATGAAATTTCAAAGAAAGCTCAGCAATGTAACAATCCGGAAATAAAGCCCCTAAAGTTTGAACAAGCGTCATACATTCTGTTTGAGTTATGAGTCATGGTTTCTTGTCCGCAGTACCAACTTATTTAAGAAGCCTGCTTCACCAGATTCTTGTATCTGGAGTTTTTCTAGAAAGTTTAATGGGCTATGTGTGGGAGACAGATCTTCTTATCTTCAGATTACAGGTGAAATTCAACTCAGGTTAACTAGTTGACAGCACTTGAAAAAACACCAAGGATATAAGGCAGCAAAAGATGCAGAAAATTCAACAGCATTGGTAACAGTCTAAAGATGGAATATGAACACTTCTCAAGAGAGAAATAGGCAAGATAACAGAGGGAGTGGATAAGTTTTAGGACTTATCTTTCCTTCACCTAGTCCAACCAAGCAGTAAGAAACTTCAAGTCAAAACAAGTCAGACTCCAACAGGCAGTGATTCAGTCATCCCCATTTCCCATCCACTCTTAAACCTCCTTTGCTCTGCAAATGCAAAAGATTTGTTTAATTCTCTGCGCCTGGGAACTGCCAAGTCTCTGTGCCCTGGCTATCAGTCAGCTTCTTCTGTCTTCTCAGTACCTTTGCCTATTTTATTCATTCTTCCACCTCTGCTCCTTCCCAGCAGACTCACGTGCAAGTGAGCGAAAGAAGGATGAGCAAAAATGGCACAGGCCATCTTTTTGCTTATTGTCATAAAGAATTTTGTGAGTTAATCTCAGAGGCCTTTTCCCTGGATCCCGGTGGGGTAAGAAACGGTGAATGAGTTGGGAATTTACTGAAATACTTGCTAAAAAAATTGCAATACATAATGTTTTTTCTTATTTACCACTTTACATTTGTCTTATCTAGTGTTCATGGTAGCTATTGCAGCACAGCTGAAGATGATGCATCCACTGTCTTCCTCAAGAACTGGAGTCTGACTCTTCTTTTTTCACACTCCTCTCATACGTGGAATAAGTACAAGCTGTGCTACACGAGCCTCTGACTAAGCACCTCAAAGTCTTCATTGATGTATCTCAGACTTTGGATTTTCACAAGGTTACTCTGAGACAATTTTGCTGGTGCAAACACCACTGGCCCTCGTGTCATGCACTCCCATTCAGGCTAGAAACAAAATGAAATTAGGATATGTTCTCACAAGCCTGCACAGAGGAGTATTACATACCAACTGCCAGCTGTTTATTACTCTCCACAGTGTAAGGACTATCTCCCTAAGCTGGAGCAAGTGCTAAACTGAAACAAGCACCTCCATACAGAGGGCTACTCAACCATCTGAACCACCATGTTTTAAAGACATAATAACTGGTGCTGCTATAAGGCTGTAAGTGGACAAGATTTGATGCACTCATTGGCAAAAAATGAGCTATTACTGTTTAGAAGCTCTCACAACTGTCAAGCCCAGAGAATGGCTTTTAAAAATACTCTTACTGGGTTGTGAGGAACAGACTTGTGAAGAAAATAGTCCTTTAGTATCGTTTTCTCAGAGGCTGTATATAGCATGGCATTATTCGTCAATGTCTTTCACACAAATTGCATCATCTTTAATTTGTAACAGTTTCTTTGCCTTGAGGGCACTGAGACATCCCTGTGTTGTGCTTTATTGACACTCATGAGGGTTCATGTCCTGCCCTGACTCCTAAGGGGTTGCCAGTCACCCTGCTGACTCAGCTGGGACCTCTGCAAAGCTTGGTCCTTTGCTTCTCTATGCCAGGCAGCTACGTGTCCCATTGGAGGAGAGCAGTCCCATCCTTTCCCTCTCATTCTCTCAGTGAAACTGCAAGTGAATGGCTCAGGGAACTTCCAAAAGGAGCTCTCAGAAGGCCAGTCAGAACAGACTGGCAAAACAGAAGGAAGAGATCACATCTGAAGTTCAGCTGCCCATCACACAGGCTGTTTGGTGAGATTTGAAAGGAAGCTAGCTGTTTTTTCAAGGGAAAGAATACCAGAGCATCCTCTTTGTTCTTGTTCCCTGCTACAGTTGGAGTTTTGAGGCACATTTGTAAAGCTTTTGTCACCTGAAGCTGCTCTCAGACCAACAGTGTGCTATGTGATAGACTTCCATTCATTATGGTATAGCAGGATATGGAGCATGTGGAGTGTCCTGGATACATTTTGATGAGGTGACTCTCACCATCGCACCATATTCTAAGTGTTGCTGGAACAGCTGAAGCCTCAGATGTTGCCTGAGAATAAACTATTTGTTCTTTCCTGACAGGAACCAAATATAGGTCTGGCAGGATAGATATAGTGTGATGGTTCTCATGGAAACCAGGTGAAAAAATAGCATAGAAAGTAGCTGAAGGGGACACTGGTAATAGTGACAGGTAGATGCTAATGGCCAATCAAAATTTAATTGAGATAAACAGCTGTTTTCTCACCACTGCTAGTAGGAATGAGTCAGGATAAGTGTGAAGATCAATGAGTGTGCACAACGGTTTTGACAACAGAGATGAAGTGTGGCAGTTTCAGTGTTTTCAGCGCAGACAGAAAAACCAAAGGAGGGAGAATAGTGAGGCAAGCTGGGAAGACCAGAAGAGGAAAGTCAAGCTGGCACAATGGAGAGGCCTTGGTTCAGAGAGTCAGCTGAAGAGAATATGGATAACCAAAGATAAAAAGACAGAATAATTGGAAAAATCAGGACACAAATAACACACCCCACATAAAGGGAGCCGGGTGACTCAGAGGGTTTGACATAGTGACAATGAAATAGTTTAGGCCATGAAAGTCATTGAAGCCTCAGACAATATCTCAAACCCACCTAGGACAGTGTTCCCATTAAAGATTAGTTAGGTTAAGACTCTCCTAACGTACTCTCTTTAAGATTTAGATGTCCTCATTTCCTAATAGAAGTAAGGGATGCATGGCAAACAGGCACCACTTAGTGAAAAATGTCTGAGTTAACTCCAGATCCTCTTGCAATGACAAGTGATGGAAGACAGGGCAAGTAAAGTGTGCCAGCCTGGAGAAACGAGGTCCAAGGTGGAGCTGGAAGGAGAGAGGCCCACTGCAGGACAGTACTTTGATGGTGCTGAGGCAGGTAGATGAACTGCAGGTGCATCTGTAAAAGCCCAACTACTTGTAAGCAAATCAGACCACTGGACATGGTTCTAGGTATGAAGAGGTGGACTGGCAATGCATTTGACAGGGTGGGAATGGAAGGTGGATTTTGATTACCAAATCAAAGCTGAACACTCTTCAGAAGAAGCCTCTACCCATGCTTCAAGGGAGAAGCTTGCCAGCACTCCTGAGGAGGGATGGGACTGTGGTCTCCACAGTTTTGAAACTTGTACTCAAGCTGGATTCATATTTCTGCTACAAGGTGCCTTCCAGCCCTTTTCAATCTTCAATATTTTTTTCTTATTTGCTCAAGAGTAGCTCTTTTCAGAGACAGACCACTCAGGCTCTGTTCTTCCAGGACAAGAGGTCAGTTGCTGAGATTAAACCACAGAGGAATGGACAAGTCTTTGCTGTACAGTTCTATTCCCCAGCAAAAATAATTTATTTCAACAAGGCCTTTTTGTGAAGGTCTAATAACTCTAAGCTAGAGCTTTTGCTGCAATGCCAATGTCATTTCGAGAAATCACCTCCCTAACTGGCCAGTGTCTGCATCAGCTAAGGCTTGTGCAATTTTCTATTTACAATGATTCTGGTTTCCCTCAAAGGGAGGAAAACGAAGGGGACAGCTGTATCCACAACTCACTGGATGTCTGTAGCAGTTGCAGCAGTCTGTGGGTGTGCCCAGGTTCTCAGGCAGAGGAAAAGAAGTTTGGTCTATGGGACTCTGCACTAGCACACCACGTAGAAGAGGAGAGCAGATACCTTGCATCCCTCTTCATGGTCATTTATACCCAGACAGAGCTGACCACAGCCCACCCCCAAGATATAAAATATCACTCAGGCAAAAGTGAATAGCATTTCTTGGCCAAGGTAATTAGATTTCAGCAGTCTCAGCCCATAGGACAGTACTATCTACTCTGCAGAATACTAACTCCAGTAATGGAAATCAACAAACAACACTGCTAAAAGTCTTGCTTAAAATAATATATATTAATATAGGAACATAAAAAATAATAAATACTCTTAGTACTGCTGTAAATAATATATCATGCTAGATTTTTGCAATAAATAATGCATAAATATAAAAGCATCTTTTGAAATACTATAAAATTAGCAATTGTGAGCTTAACCTATTAACATGCTCCAGGAGTAGAAACCTTCAGGTTATTCAGAGTCTGAATCACTGTGGCATTGTGAAAGTGTAGCCGAGAGTAACACCAGGAGCACCACATGAGGATGCAAAGGAGTAGACAGTTGCCTGGTGCGTCACAAAACAAACAGTAATGTACTTCTCAGTTTTAAGTTCAGGGCTAAGGGTCAGTTGATCTACTGGGTGTGCTACGTTTTTTTGTTTAAAAAAGTTGATTTATTGCTGATTCAAGGTCTTGAGCCAGTTGTTTTCTAACAACTAAGATGAAATAGAGCAACACACGCAGCCAGCAGATTTAGGAGAATAGAAAGATCACTCCTGTGATAGAGCTGCACAGAACTACTCAGGGCTACATCAGGGAGAAATGTTTTGGCTCCATTCCCAGAGTCCTCATAACACCTTTTATCTCAAGGCACCTTACAAATTTGGGCCAATTTATACGCAGGCCATCCCTTAAGGGTCAGCCTGTTTTATTTGGTCTGGTTTCCAGAGGGAGAAAATGGTATGTAGATTTCTGGGGCAGATTGATAAAGATTCCCACTCTTGAGCATGCTAGTATGGAATAGTTAATGAAGCTTTTGTATCTATGGCAAGACTTTCTGAAGACTGTCATCAAAATGTTTTGTACTTTTCAGCAAGTTGTGCCCCACAGTTTTCAGGGCAAACTGACAGGGAAGCACTAATGAGAATAGTGTCTGAATGATTAATTCAAATCCACAACAAGACATCACTAGAAGAAAAGTATTTATGTAGCTTAAAGCAATCATGGTAGTTTTCAAAACTGACCTATGATTCTTCAGAGGTGTTTCAGCTAAAATTGCAGGTGTGTACCTGGCAGTATTTTTGCAAGCATGTAAGACAGGGAAGAAGCTAAGTTCTTTCCCTCAGGCAGAGCTGTTGATTGTGGAAAGAACCTATGCAAAACACAGAAATGAATCATCTGAAAACATCATTTGCCACCAAAAGCCAGGTCTAAAACACGTGCTGCTCCTTTAAATGAGCAGTGAGTTCTGTGACTTGCAGCTCTCCTAATCAGCAAAGGGAATGGAAATCTCCAATATTGTTTTGGGATGTTTAGTTTGCAGCCATAGAAATAAGCAACGTTCTTTACAAAACCATGTAGGCAGCAATAAGGTGCTTTCAATGTTGTGATTCACTGAATCTCAAATCCCATAAAACCAGAAACAGGGAGCACTAGACAGAGATCAGTTTAAAGCAGATGAAGGAAAACATTTCTCTGCAAGGTGGGTGTGGGAATTTGTGGCTACAAGAGATGGCAAAAGTGAACAGTGGCTGTGGGCCTCGTGTGGGGTGGGGCAAATTAGAGGATGGAAGATCCTAAAAGTGCTGCTACAAGAGCTGTGCAGGGAGGTACCCTCTGGAGTCACTTCCACCACAGCTCTCTCTTCTGGAGAAGAGTGTGGAAGGGAAAGTTCTGTGGGGCAGGGGTTGGCCAGGCAGGTCATGGCCAGGCTCACAAAAGACACAATGCAGGGAGGGCTGAATGGTCCCTTGGATCCAGCAGGGAACTTCTTCTGGCCTTGTGTCATGGTGCAAGGCAGGTCTGCAGAGGAAGCACCGACACACTCCCCTGCAAGCAGGAAGCAGCTGTGTCTGGTTCTGTGTGCTACAGCCCCTCATTCAGGGGCAGAATTTGATGAGAGGACTGCAGTGTCAGAAGGCAAGCTGCACTGCCTGGGGAGGCAGCACAGCTCTGCTCCTGAGAGCTGGAGCACTCATCACCCTCTGGGTCTGCTGCTAGTCTCTCACCACAAAGCAGGCTCTCAGCTTCCAGCCCAAGTTCATGTGTCAGAGCATAAATGGCAGTGCTGCTCTGCCTCAGTGGGAGATCCATTTCACCTTGCTCACATGGAGATTGGCTAGTCTGGACACAGCAAGGGCTGCCTCTGAAGGGAGCCAGGCTCAGATTCTCTCCACCAAAGACTCAGATCTGACACTGATGAGCTGAAAAGCTTTTGGAGCCAGCTGTGGCTGGCTCTAACCAGCCTTGGCTGACTGAGGTCAGTCAGAGATTACCAAATTAGGAAGCTCACTCGGATTGCTTCGCCTTGTCTGTATGCCATTCTCAATTAAAACTGGAGAGTTTTTATTCTGTATGAGGCAAAACCGGACCCTGATGCCAAGGCCAGTGACAATTACATAGTGCATGAAGGAGGTGCTATCCACAGAAACCCATGATCTGAAGATCGCTTTCTTGGAATTTCCTCTTAGGCATGATTCAGCCAGCCAGCTCTGGGTGCAATAAAACGGCATCCTTCCCTCTGGAACTATTTCAAGTAGACTTTGAGATTGCTGAGTCTCTCACTGCTGCATTTGTAATTCCTGCCTAGACCCTTACCATTTCATTAGCTACACAAAGCAGAAATTAAACCAAGTAATTTGTCCTACTCTCATTCTAGTGTCTGAGAAAGCAGAACATCTCGAAAGGCAAGCAGGGGAAGGCTCAACATGATCACCTCTGCTGCTGGCTCAGTCAACACCCCAAATATCCTGATAGTCAGGATATAAATTGTCATCTGTGAAGACTTAGAGCAGTCCAGCAGGCAGGCATCTGGCAGCAGGGTGAATGGCACAGTGCCATGCTGTGGCATTCATCAAAGACTGGCCTGGCAGCTAGGACACCACTCAGAGGCAGTGATAGGCATGAGAGCAACAGGAAAATAGCCCTGAAAAAAGGTGTATTTCTGCAGAACAGGAGTGCTTGTGGAGCTGGGGAAGAAGCAATATGGAAAGAAGACCCATTAGCCGAAAATTTCTTCAATGCAATCTTGAGGGAAGTGAATGAGACATGGAGTTTTGCAGAAAGATGTCAGAAGTATTGAAGTTTGTAAACTGAGTGATCAAAGCATGAGAAATTTGAACCAGCTCCACCAGAACCAATTTTGTTTAGTCCAGTATAGGTTTCCAGATGGGAAATCATTACACTGGTGATTCCTGGCAGCTCCACGTCCTCTTGATACCAGATCCCACGCACCACGAAGGATGGGGATTCATTTGGTCATTGTGAGTAAATACACACTATGTTTGGCTTTCTTCCACCCCCTGCTACTCAAGAGTGTGATCACTGCACTGTTCCCATGGAAAGCAGGGGCTGTGGACCTGGGCTGCCCGTGGGGTTCCTAAACTAAACTCTGCAGTTAAACTCTGGGGAAGCTGGCGTGCTATAGCTGTTGTGCCTGAGCAGGTAGAACCATAACTTCCCCAAGAGTTAGCACAAATTGCAAGCAAGGCCCAGAACCCTTGCTTTTCATGCTTTCAGGTTTCAGTGATAAATTAATTCAGCTGCTTAAGATAAACTGTAGCCTACTGAAGTTTGTGGCAACTTTGCTACCAAATGAATGGAGCTGAGATATCACGTAGTGAATGCAGGCCTTTTGGGGATAAATTGAACTTTGTTTTCCCTGAACTGAAGACTTTTGAGTGTATTTTGAAGGGAGAATGTAAGAAAGGGATGAAAAGAAAACCTTGATATTTGTTTCATTCGAGCCTGTGTGCAAATTTATTATTAACTTTTAAGAACCCCACAGCAAATTACTTATTTCTGAAATACCTTGGGATACATGTTAAGATCCAGTTCTAATTTTCCTTCCAGAGATGATTGATCTTTCTGAGTATTGTAGCTTGCTTCCACTGGGTCCTTTAAAACTTAGGAGCAAAAACATTATGATATTGCTCTTGCATTGCAGTTTTGCTCCTTTGTTAATTTTGGATCTAGTCCTAGATGTAGCAAAATTATTGAACTTGGTTTTGCTTAGGTCTCTAATTTCTGTTGCTCCTCTATTACCACATAGTAGGGCACCATAGAGGCACAATAAATAATACAACACTGAGGGCTGTAGCAAATCACAAAATACATTATTAAAAATCAAGAAATAAATGTCCCTCTCTTACTTAAATAGAGATTGATTTCATAATGTGGAATGCTGAGGAAAGCTGCTGGAAATTATACGTGGGAGAATACACTGTAATGGGTGATTTTCTCCACCAGTTAGAAAAATTTTAAAAAACCCAGTGAATGAATGTATTTGTCAAATGGAAACTGAGCTCCTTGTTCACGGCCCAGGTAGGGTGCACTGCTTGCTTCAGTCCTTTGCTTCAGTTGGATGGTGTATCTGCCCAGCAAAACCACCAAAATGACACAAACTGGTGCTCAAGGCTTATTCTTTACACCTTAAACTCTGCAGTGGAATACACAAAGAGGTTTCAGAAATGAGGCATAGCGAGTGCCCTCCCTTGGTTGCTAGGACACATCTCAGTGGTTCTTCTCAAACCTTGGGACAGGGTCCCTGGCAGGGATGGAAACATACCTGGGATTTGATGTGTTGTGGATATGGTGTGGGTCCTTTGCTACATCCTTGGCAGAGGTTTGATCACTGCAGGGCACAAGGAGGAGCAGGCAAATGTTTGTTTGCTCCACCTCGTGCCCCACAGCAACCAAACCTTTGCTCAGGCTGCAGCACAGTGGTAGAAATGTGGAGCACTGCTGCATGATCAACAAGTCTTTCTTGTTTTTCAGTGGAAGGAGGGAACCATATGCTCAGTGCCTCATTAAAAGGCTTACAGCAATCAAGCCCTAATCTCATTAAAGATGCCCTTTCCTTCTTGCCTCAGGCACCTTTATACCCTTTCCCATGAGCAGGAGGAAAAGAGTCACTCAGGGAGCTGCACAATGGAAGGACCTATGACAGCTCCCCACCTTGCTAGATGTGGCCTCAACGTGCACATGCTTCTTTTAGAGTACAGCATCCCTGCTGTGAAATCACAGAGCTGTGCAGAGTCATTTTGAGTACAGCTGTTTTCCATTGCTGAATTTTAAAAAGTAACACTCAGAAGTTACTTTTACACCTCTTTTTTTTGTCAGTAGAATTGCTTTAATTTAGCATTTAACCCACCCATTTTCTCTGACTCTTTCCATTACTGAAAACCTTCAAGGAGAATTTCCAGGCTCCCTGAATAGCCTGCCTCTGTGCTAACTCCACACCTCACAAAGACATTTTCCTGATGTCTACTCTGACTGTCTCAAGGCACAACTTGCAGCCATTGCTGTTTTCTGTGTTATCTTTCAGGAAGAGTTTGGTTCTGTAATGTTTCTACATCCCCTTTGAGTTGTTGTAGCTGGTCACTCCTTTTCCCCACTCTCTTCTGGTTGAACATCAGCTCTTCAAGCCTCTCCTTGGCAGTCGTGTCTATCCTGGTTGTCTTCTCCTAGACCCCATTTCCAAATCCCACCTTGGCTGGGCTCTATCCTGGGAGAGCAGTATCACTGAGTAGAAGGGAATGAAGGCATCTCTTGATCAAAAGCCTTACTCCATCTGATGCACTTTTGTGGGTATCTGGCTTTGCTCACAGCAAGTGCCTCTACCTGCAGTCCACTCCAAGTCCTTCACTTCCACATTTCAGCAGGGTGGTGACATAGCCTGGCACTTCCCAGCTGTGCTGTGCTTCTGACTGTCCTGCTCAGTGGACAAACCCTCTGCTCCTCGTGGCTAAGCCTCATGCAGGGCTACTGATGGCTTGAACCTCTGTTGTCTGGATTGATACCCTCAGGTGTCCTACCTTTAAGGCGATTATAGGCTGAAGTGCAGCTCTTTCATGCCTAGGCTAATCTTCCTCATTTAGTGCCACCTGCAGATTTGCTGGGAGAGGGGGTTTCTCTGTCACCACACAGGGCACTGATTAACATACTCTACAGTTTCAGTATCGGAGAAACTAGATCCTTGACATGGCTGGACTTCAAGAGGCCACATTTCAATCTGTTACCCATGTTGGAGGCTGAAGAATGGCAGCACAACCTCACCATCCTCACCAGGACAGTGCCCAGCTTTACCAAACACAACTCTCTATTCCTCTGTTCCCCTCCTGTTCCTATTCAGCCCTTACCCTCTGCGCAGCCTTTTTCTCTGTGAGTCAGAGTTGGGTTCTGCATCCCTATACTGAATTTTCTGCTGAGAGTGCCATGGAGAGGGTTCAGTGTGGTAGTGAGGGTGGTCTTCTGTGGGAAGGACTAATGCCTCAATAAGACGCTATTTGCCCCTAGACAGTAGGGGCACTGAGCTGCTCTCCAGGTTCGTTCAAAGGACAGAAATTACCTCTTTTATAGGTAACTACTATTGGCTTGTACCTCTATTTGGTCTTCATGTTAAAGTTGGTCCCTTCAGTTTACAACATGAAACAGTGCTGAGTTGCAATGCACATAACTAAAATGGGGGATGTCCATGGAGGACATTTCAGACAGGCCAGCAAATCTCCTATTCATCCTGCTATATGATTATGAGTTGGAAAACACTGACATATAAAGACCTTAAAGTACAGCTACCTGCAGGTTATTTTTGTTCTTCTGTTTTTATGGACAGGCCTGAATCAGCTTTAGAATAGCCAGCTCAGCTCTTGCAAACATTGCAGTTGTGTGTGGATGCTGCTGACACAAATTAGACCCATGGATATCCCCTCATCTCCTGCATGGATTTCACGGGACACATAAACTCCTTCACCGCCACAACTGCATCACCAGTGGTGCCTTCTGCAAAGCTGGCTGGAAGTTCCATGGCTACACAGAGTAGAGATGCCTCCTGCACCTCTGGAGCAATGAAATGGCATCCCCACAACGCAACTCAGCTTTCATTTCATGTTCCAGAGAGGTGGCCAAGAGACAGCAGCTTGAGCTGTAGGGGTTATGAACAACAGCCACCGACCTCACTGGATTCATTGGAGAGTTGGATTACTGGTCTACACAGCTCCTTCCTGCTGCTCCTGTTTCACAGCTCCTTTTTTATCCTTTCTTGCAAATTTCCCTGTGGTCAAGCTGCACTTCTTCATGTACCACAGAGACATATTAAATGTTGCTTATGCATATGGGTTTTCATATTATTTACCTAGGAAGTAGAAGGATTAAAGGGATTGCTTTATTTACTGCTACGCAAATGCTCTATATCAGCAGCAACACTTTTATCTATTCATATAGCCACCATTTAACCACTCACAGACAGTTCTTATATGCACTAGAATTGGAATGTATTTTGTAGGATGACTGCCACTGACAGCACACCAATCCTGGCAAACCTTACAGTAACACATTATGGCAACAATTCATCACAAATGTCCCTTTGTTATGAAACCATTTGCTTTGAACTCAGTGTGCTGCAACATCGAAACAGGCAGCAGACACAAGCTTCTCTGAACCGTGATGTGACATATATTTCTCCTCTTTTCCACTCCCATTGTCCTGCAGGGAGACACACTGCCATCAGCGTCTGAAGGGATGGACTTCGTTATTTTGATGTTGCCAAAGAACAGAAGAGAACATATTACCCTTTGTGATGTGAATGATAATTATTATATTTGAAGGGTATTTATTCAACACATTTAGGGCTTCAAAAACAAACATCACTGGAAGTTAAAAAATATACTTTTTCAAGGTTTTTATTTTTTTAAACACCTTTGTTTTTACAGGAGATTATATTTAGCTGTAATGTAAAAACATTATATACTCTTTAACAGGTCATTGTAAAATTAATGAACTGCTTAGGTACAAGGTATTTATCTAAGGGGCTGTCTTGAAGGACTAGAGTCTCTTAGGGTAGGGTTTTTGCTTCATCTCAGCAATATAAGAGCAGGCTCAGGATGATTCTCCATGTGATGGAAGCCTGCAGTTTTCAGTGCTCAAGGACAGTGGTTGCCATTGCTGGACCAGTCTCATGCTGACATGTCCTGCCAGCTTTTGGCACAAGAGCTTTGGGACCTTGACAGCAGCACATTGTGAGCTGCCTGGGTTAACCAACCCAGCAAGCTTCTTCATGGGGCATACAGGATCTGTAAATACTGCAAATGCCACCCCATCACCCAGTCCTGACACAGCGGGGTGGAAGGGCCATGACTGGCAGAGGGAATCAATATGCCTTCTCCTGGTCCTTGCTGTGGTGTCAGGCTGTTGTGTCTTGACAGCATGGGGAGGTCAGCCCAGAAACATGGCAGGGCTGCAAAGGTGTAAAGAGAAACAAAGCTATTCACACTCTGATTTCTGCTCCGTGAGAGTCATCTCTATGTCAGGATGTCCTGAGAACATTGCTCCTTCACCACGGGCACAGTCATGCATGGATGTGGGTCTAAACAAGATGAGTTGGCCCTAATGGCTAATGCAGCTGCAGCAGTCAGCTCTCTGAGAGTGGGGTGCAGAGGTCTGGCAGCAAGGATAGGCCTTTTTGTCTTGTCTTTGTCTTTTTGCACTGGCTCCTGTAACCAGTGGAGCTGCTGTTGCAAAAGACTGTGTAGACTAACACCAATTTTTAAGCACATTCAACTCAAAGCTCATGGCTCTGAAAGCACCCTGTTTATCTTCCAGCTCTTTGTGTTCTGCTTCCCAATTCATAGCCTGAAGACAGATGTGGGTGCTACGTACTTATTTCTTACCTCTTCCTACCTGCTCTGAAGTTCTCACATGACAGGACACCTGTCTGTCAGTTTCTTGCCTTTTTTCTTGTATGGGAATCCCTGGAGTCCTGTTCTTTAGCTCAGGAAGCAACACACAGAGATACTCTGGGGTCTCCCATGATAAAGCTAGCATCCAGCCCTGCTCTGTCTGTCCCACACTCCTTTTCCTTTTGCCCTCACTTCCCTATCTCACCCTGTGATTTCCATCTCCTGCAGCAGCTCTGAAGCCAGCAGTGAGGCTGCCTCATACTCAGGTGCAAGTGGCAGGGCAGATCTTTTCAGCCTGCATGGGAGATGGCAGCAGAAACAAGGACATTTGTGGGAGGCTTTGCCTGGGGCCAGTTTGAAGCTTACCTTTGTGCTTGCCTGGACAAGCAAGCTGTGGGGAGTGAGCCCAGACTGGCACGAAACAGAAAGACCAGAGTGAGGAGACAGCAGATCCTGTCCTTTGTTCTCTGTCCTGCATGAGGGCTAATTGCCAACTCCTTATGACTTTCCAATATTTTCCCTTTTAAAGTTAACACCCGTGTTAATTAATAAAGACAGCGTCACTTGATTTATCAGAGCCAAGATGGTCAGTCATTCTGGATGTAAAAGAGGCAAAATCAATTCCTTTTTACCCATTTTGCACTCACAAACCCACTATCCTTATTGGGCCCTCTGCTTCTTTCAGGACAGAAGAAAATTTTGTTTAGCAAAGTGTCTTTGAGTAACCTTTCTTCTTGGAGAATCCAGGCAAATCTTTCTGGGCTTCTCTGTCATGGGGTGACACATGAAAAAATGCACTAAGTAATTTGATTCAGCAACTAAAATCAAGGCATTAATTACACTAACAAATATCATGGGCATAAAATTAATTTTCTCATAGCTACACTGGTACTGTAAATGAAGTATCACAGGTGATTAAAAACCAGTTGTGATGAGTCTCAGAAAACTGAGAGAACTTTGTAAACATGCTGACAAAGCACAGTTCTGCACCCTATGTGTGAAGGGCCTGAGACCTTGCTTTACAGTTTAATCTGCAGTCACTGGGAACATCAGCAGGGGATTGTAGAATCACTGTGTGAGCAGATTGCATCAGTATTCACCTGTATACATCACCATCAACTTCCCGTTAGCTTTAATGAGTCTCCTCAAATGTAATGCTGTATGGCATCAGTTCATGTTCTCTGTGACTTCTGAGGGCAATGGTGAGGAGGAACTCCTTAAGTTACCAAGTACCAAACCTCATTTCTGAAGTTAACCCATGTTCACAGCTTATAGCCTTTATATATAAATTCTGACTTTCTCTCTCTCTCACACACACACACAAAACCGAAACAAAATACAAAATAAAAGAAAAAAGCTGAAAACCAAATTCTTTTGTTTTCCTTTGGGTTTTTCAAATATTGACTTTCTCAATAGGCTGTAATAAAGCATGCTGAATTTTTTCTCTAACCTCAGAACACCAGATGGGAGAGGGCAGTATCAGCCATCATGGCCAGCCTGATGCTATCACAGGCAGTCACATCATCCATTCCATTCATTAACTTACAGTACAGAGAACACGGGAACTTCATTAACTGAGAAAATTTACTGCAGAGTGGTGAATGAAGAGAATGAGGACAAAATAACAATTCACATATGTATAGTGGAACAGAAACAGAGCAGCTTTTGTGGTCATGATATTGTCATACAATGCATGAGTCCAACAGATCTACCAGGAATGTTATGCCTGTCTCCCAACTATTTACACATCAGTGCCATAAAAGTGTGTTTAAGAGGTACACAAGAAACACTGTCCTCAGAAAGTTGTTTTGAGAGCCATGGAATCAATTTTCTCATGAAACAGCAAGGTTAGGGTTTCATGGTCAGTCAAATCTGATTTTCTCTGCCTGGTCATCCTGGCAGAGCAGATCAGGTAAGTATCTTGGGGGCACCTTTCCAGCAGTCTGATGTGGCCATTGCAAGTCCCATCTTCATAGGACCCAGATGTACTCATTTGTGACTGAGTGAGGGCTCTTTCATTGCATGTGTGCCCACTCTGCTGCTGAGCTGGAGCTATAGCTACTTGTACTTTCTCTGACAAAATGCACACTAGAAAAATTAGGCTTTACTCACTGCCTGGCCTGTGATGGGTGAACTTCCTCTCTTTTTACCATTACTTTACTGTTTTATTCCTATTGTTTGGCCCTTCCTAGTCTAGCACCATTTTCACATCAGAGATGGCTAATTAGAAAAAGTTGCTTTTTGTGGACCAACTGGCTCAGTTGGATGTGAAGTTGAGAGCAGGAGTGGGCTCTGTCAGCAGGCTGCAGTGACTCAGCAGAGTGAGTCCCAGCTGCAGAATGTGGACAGCAAGGGCAACCTTTTTGGTGGAAATGCATGGAAAGGCTTTGTCGTAGTTTGACCTGGGGAGGAAAAACTCAAAGAGGAGTTTTCTCTGCGTATATTTTAACTGGCAAATCAAAACCATGACATTATTGAAGAAAATTGTGCAAAATTCTTCCAACTCATTAAAATGAAACCAGTTTTTCAGAACAATATTTCAGGGAGAAGAGCTGCTTTAGTTTTCACAGGTTTACAGAACAGGAAGTATTTGTCACCCTGAATAATCTGTGAAAAAGTATTTTTAACTTGTTTAACTACAACTGGCATTCTTGCAGCACAGCCAAATGCTAGAGGTGGCCAGCTCTCATAAAAATGATCATTACCAGACTGGCACTATGGGAACCCTGCAGGGGTAACTGTAAGCCAGTTTGCCACTCTCTTAAGCCATCTTTAAAAGCTGAGCTCCCTCCTTCATTTTAAGTGGCTGAACATTAAGGATTTTACTCAAAACAGCATTAAAAGCAGGAATAACTTCGTTTTTACCATGAGACAGGTTGTCTTTCCACTTAGCAATGATAAGAGAATCATTACCTTTGCCATAAAGTGGTTATCACTTTCTCATTCTAGTTGTAAACCACATACATACATGCACACATATATGAATTCCACTTGTGTGGTTTGAGGTAAGAAGTGCTTCTTATCTTCCAAACTCTTAGAACAACACACTGACAACAATTTTAAGTTATTTTCTCTTAGTGGACTAATTGCTGTTAAATCCCCCTCCCCACCCCTCAGTGGGCGTGTTTAAGACTGTACTGGATAATAAATTGTCATGAAAGTAGATAATTTGGGGATTTATTCCTATATTCATTATGATTCTAGGACCTCTTTCCCAATACCACCAGGCAACTGCCAGTTGCTTCTGTTTCCATATAGCACCTCCCTCACTCCTGCAATAAAACACGACAACAGAAATTAGGAGCTGTGAATCACTGTCCCAAGCAGAGATTCTTTGGCACATACTGTCAGGTCATGGTTATGACTGCAAAGCAGCTCCGAGGTTGGAAGTAGCATGCATGCACACAGGCATCAGGGTAACATGATTATGGTTTAAGTCCAGGAAGAGGTGTCCTTAGTGGCTGTCCCATGAGGAAGCCAGGCAGCTCCCAGAAGTGTCCTTCTGTGATGCTTTAGTCCCTGCACAGGTGCTCCAAGGCACACAGGGACAAGCAGAGCTGTCTGACACGGTGCTACACCATCAGGCAGAGCTGTGCCTGGAGCTGTGCTGTGCTAAAGCAGAGGTCAAAGAGCTTGAAGGCTGTTGCCAGGAGCTGCTCTGACTGGGGATGCCATGAGAGTGGAAGGAAGGTGTTAGTGATCACAACCATTTCTTCCACAGGCGAGCTAGGAAAACAGCTCCTGAACGGATGGACAAACTGAGCATTTCCCTGGACCAATTCCCCAGGCTGACTGTTCTTTATTAAAATCCATCATTACAGATTTTCTTTCCCCTTCAAACTTAATATTGTTTCAGCTTTAACAAGATTGTAGAGCGTTAAAATTACTAAACATTGGACCAGATTCATATTTCTTTAACATCTGTTAATTCACCCTGTCTCTAAAAAAGGAACTACTACTCCACAACCACATGACCAGATCAGTATCTTTCTAGTACAGTAGTTTTTGTATCATCCTTGTTTTCTATAAAAATAGTCTGTTATTCAAATAAGGCCTTGTGATTTATAAGTTTGCCACAACAATCAATTCAAGTTACAACGTCTTCTGCCATTACTACATTTTTATTGTAAAAAGTAACATGTTCTACCATTTGCCATTCTGGTTACAATCGTGAAGAATTAGTGAGAATGTATATATTTTGTACCACTTTGTCCTCATTATAGTTTAATGATGTTCTCAAGAATGGATTCATTCAATGTCACTTTTCACAATTTATCCTGAGGAAAAAAAATTAAAATAGTTATGCAACTTCAGCAGGCAGTATTCTCTAGCTATTTTGGTATCAGTCTAGAGATTTTATCAAGAAGAAAAATTGTAAGAAAATGTCTTATTCTGTTTGAGAGAGAATGCAAAGGAAATTAGTAAAATGGTGCAGGTGACCCAGTCCTTGTGACCGTCTCAAGGTTAAAATCTCAAGTCCTGTTCAGATGCTATAATTAAAAGATCTATTTTTCATTTATTCACTGTTTCCCAAGTGGAGTGAAAATAATTATTTAAAAATTAATATTTGAAAAAATTAAAGCTCTGCCATTCAGATTCCTCACAAATGTATCAATTTCTGCTCATCATGAAAACCTGAAATAAAAAATAAACAAAATATACAGACCATATTCAAAGACCAATAGATTTTATTAGTAATTGATGTATATACACTCATCTCAAACTACCAGGAAGACACACTTCTGTTTTTTCTTGCCACATTCTGTCTACTACAAGTACAGGTACCTACCTTGCCTTACCTACCTAACCTGTGGGAGAAGCAGAGCATGAAGGGTTATTGCCAGGTTGTGTGCAAGACAAAACTGGACAAGAGATTCAAGTTTTGTTGCCCTGGCCTTTGGAAATCAGTTCTGTCTCCTCAAAACACCAACTGTGAAATGAATAAAGTAGAGCAAGAGGAAATTTTTTCTGCCTGCTGACTACTTCTTTTAATCTGCTGCATTAAATAAGCCAGTGATCCTAAGAATGACTGGATATACCTAGTTGGCATATCCTTAGAAGCCTATTATTGAACTAAAAGTGAATTTTGTTTGATGTACTCCTCCAAGAACCCCTTTTGCTCCAAGAGTTTGTCTGGACAGGCTGGAGATCTAACTTCTGTGACCAGGGCCACCCTTAATCTCTTCAGTGACTGGCTCAAGGCATTTGCCTGGCCTGAGACTACATAAACTCTAAATCTTATAAAATTAATGAAACAAATTTCTATGTGTCTTTCCACATAGACAGCATCAAATCCCTAATATTTAACTTTTAAAACTATTAAAAGAGTTAAAGTGTTTCTAATGAATAATATTTACTATTTAAAATTGTTACAGCCTGAAATTGCATCTGGCTTGCCACTTGAAAGATTTATAGGTCCAGATTTTCTGTGCTGTCTGGATAAAAGTAGAACAGAGAGGGGGAACCACCAGAGAAAAATAAACAGGCACTGTCAGGGCCAGCAGTGCACTGCCAATCTTTACCATGCCTGCCCATCCCATCCTTCATCCAGACAATCCCCAAAAGGTGCCCAGTGCCTAGGACTGTCAGAGTACCCCTGGTGCCAGCTGTGGCTCCCCAAGAGACACCCAGAGCAGACAAAGATGTCCATTGTAGCCCTTCTGTCACCAGTGTTCAAAGGTGCTCATTGTGCTGGGTCAAGATGCAAATATGAGCCTGAATTTTTGCTGGAACAGGACTTCATTGCTGCCAGCGGACAGGAAAATATTCAAAATCAGAAAAGATGCTTCATTTGATCTTGCATGCTTGCTTGCTTTGATAAAAATCTTAATTTTTAAAGATTTCTTCTGTAGGTATTCTCAGAAGACATTCTGTATCAGCAGGCAATTTATAAAGAACAGATGTAGCATGAAAATATGAGGAATTCTGCTGGAAGTGATCCTGTTTGAACTATGAGCATAAATAATACCCCAGCTTGGTTCTGCAGGGTCTGGCCCCTGCAGAGACTGCTGCATCCAGGGACTCTCTCCATCCTGTAACCTCATACATGAGCATACGTCTTGTTCTTCCTGCTCGCCTTTTCCCTGGTGTTCTGTACAGCTGATTCTTAGCTTTGGTTTGGCTTTTAATAAATATTTATTATTAAATAAAGACATTAGACTTTACTGGAGGTGGGACTGATAGCAATTATGGGAAAATCAAATGTTTGTCCAAACTACTTGTGAAGTTAATAGGATCCTAACAGAGGACCAAAACTATGACTAAAATTGGGAAGTGCTAAAGGTCAGTTAGTCAAAAACATAGTTCAACTTTGGCCATCTGTCTGCCCTGTAGATTTTCAGACAGGAAGAAAGGAGCAAAATCTGCCTAATTTTGTCAGCTGCTATTGCGTTCATATTCTGCACAGCATTTGGGCTGACATCAGTATAGTTTTCTGCCAGTATATGTGATTACAGTTGCCAAAATGCTTATTCACACATAGGCTAGACTGCTGTCTGCATTAAGTCCTATTTTTAATTAGTATTTTAAACCAAAAATTACTTCATCAGGAAAAGGGGCATGTAAAAAGACATTTCAATGCATAATTTTCATAGCATTTTACATATGTTTCATGTTATTATTACTTATTTCAACCCCTGAAAGCTCTCTAGTTCTTTTCCTAGTCTGAAAAAAGATTTTCAGAATCTTAAGATGAATTCGGGGCAATCAGTTGGTTTGATTGCAGAAATCTGGTACACTCACAATTAAGTCATATCAGAACTTCCTTTGTATTCTCTCTATACCTATTTTAATAAAAGTTTTTGTTGGTGATTCTTCTCTGTCTCCAGCTTAAACTTCAGCAGGCCCTTCAGGAGTCCATAAAAAGGAAAATTACGTCCCTGGAGCAGGAGTTTTCACACGTTTCCCTAGCCCCAGAGCATCCGATCCGCCTGTGTGTGCCATGCAGTGCAGAGTTGTGGTGCAATTGACAAACCGGATCCATCACACTCTTCATCACTCCAAGGGCATGGGATGGCCAACACAGCCGGAAAGACGCCGACACCTGGGAGGAAAGGTGTTTTTGAGTGAGTGTCTCTTCGGGCAGAGGGGCCTGTCCTTGCAGGGCCTGGCAGGCACATCCAAAGCGAGAGTTTTGTTGCAGGGCCTGTGATTCCCAGCTAATGAAATCCCCTCACGCCCGGCCTCCCGCAGGCCAGAGCAGGTGCTCCTGCTTCCAGGCCTACGCGAAATATCTGCCAAATCACCTGGCACATCTCGGCGAGAAATGTGCCAAATTACCTGTCACAGCTGAGCTGCCTTTTTGAAGGAAAGACGAATGCTCCCGCGGCTCGGATTGCGCGGAGCGAGAGTGCCCTCCCCTGGAGCCGGGCTGCTGCTGCTGCTGCTGCTGCTGCTGCTGCTGCTGCTGCTGCTGCTGCTGCTGGTGGCTACCACGAGCCCCCGCGGGGCTAGCAGGGCCAGAGCTGCTCCAGCCGCGCTCCCAGCCTCGGGGGCCGCTGGGCAGCCCGCTAATAGCAGCTGAAACTGGGGAAATTCTCTTTCATCTGATTTTTTGACTGTTTAAGACGTCGTTCTTGGATGTTTCCTGATTTTTCTTCCCTTTTATCATAATCTCAGGCTCCCTCTTCCGAGATTTTAATTATCTTGCCATGTGTTCTTTCAGTATGAATAAATTATTGTTTTATTTATAGCCATCTTTATAAGAGATACTGCAGAAACTTGGCTATAAGTGAAACTTGGCTATAAGTAACACTTGGCAGTGTTCTTGCTGTCCTCCCTTCTTCCAGCTAACAACCCTCATATGACCAAAATGTGGGTGATAGCAAGACAGGGTTAACTGTCCCTAAAAAAGTTATACCGTGTCACAAAGCTTTGACTTTCAAATCTATCTGAGCAGTTAGATTTGAAAGGAGCAGTTCCCCTCTGGGTAATCTTGTCATTATACACAGCTCAGCTATCGCAAAGCAGAATGCAGCCTGAGGTCACTTATCAGCTTTTCACTTATCTGTGATGATTGTTTTAAATACAGTAAAGTCCCTAACTAAAAAAATTTTTAAAAAAGACATTTAATCCAAGTCTTGTGACTGTACCAAGCAGGACCCTGGTCTGCATAGCCTCCTCTGCCTCAGACATCAGGAAAGTTACTCAGCACCTTTTTGTCACACATCAGCCAATGTGACCAGCACCTGTCCTGTTTGTTTTCTCCACTTGTACTTGGGTGAGAGATTGTGGGAGTGTGTGCTGGGGTTTTGCACCGCTAATTAGTGGTTCGTCATCAGTCTCATCTGTTTCTGTTCGGAGCCAGGATTCTTAGAAAGTCGATTGAGACAGTTTCTTATATTCAGACTTGGATGTTTATTATATCTTATCAAAGAATTACAAAAAGTATAACAGTACCTCTAGCTCCTTGCTAGAAGTAGGGAAAAATGGTTACAGCTGAGCCTGTTTCAAGGCCTTTTGAAGCTAAACAAACCAATAGAGGTTTAACACCTATATTATTTATACTTCTGACCCAATAATAGATTCCCATGACCCTTAGAGTGACTTTTGATTGACCAATCCAAAGGTTACTACCTAAGTTCCATGAAGAAGAAGGAAGAGAAGAAGATGAAGATGAAAAGACACTACCCAAAATTCTCTTGTCCCCTAACTATCACTATACTGTAAAAACCTCAAATTTAAAACCCATCACCCAGTGAAAACACACATATCTAACCCACTACACATTTGTGATTTCTAACTCATTATTCATATTTACAAGTCTTCTCCAACGTTTCAGGTCCAGAGCAGTGTTTTCCAAGGCATCTGTGCCTGGAAGCACAGAAAGCTCAAAAACTCCGGTTTCCTGAGATCCAACAAGAGGTGTCTCTGTAACTTTGCTAAGTCATTTCTGGCCTTTTCCCAGCCTAATGTCTTCTTGTGACTTCACTTCTAACAATCAACTGCTGACTACCTCGGATTGTGGCTCACTTTAAAATTCCTGCCATGCTAAGTTAATATCTATCATTAGCATTACTATAGTAGCTTACCTTTCCATGGCACCTGTCAAACCAAAGCAAGACAGTCAAAGAGCACTGAAACGCCACCTTCTTGGGCTTGAAAAGTAGCTAATGTTGCACTGCATGCTACATGACTGAGGGAGAAATAACATTTGGACAAGCACACAGGGACCAGTTCCCTCGGTGAGAACACCTGGCAAGTGCACTGAGAAGACCACAGAGTTCAGAACTGTCTTTTTCCAAATTCCTTTTCACATTGTGCAATGAGGAGCTTACTTTCTCTGGGAGATGATGTTCTCTGGTGCTCCTACAGAGAAACCGTGTTCTCTGGACTTTGCTCTAAAGCACAGCCATCCCTTCTCTCTTCCCATGCTGCCAGCTGTGAAAGGCAGACATGGATGGGCTGTGTCTAGGCTTGTCTGTGTGCATACGAGAGTGTCTGCACATGTGTTTGTGCACATGCATTGGGCACTCACAGACAGCTCACAGGACATCTCCAGTACCTTTTAGCAGGTACATCCACATCCACAGCTGTGATTCAGCACTTGGCAGCCCACGAAAACATTGCTCGCACTCACTCTCTCCCTGTACTGAAATGCTCCATCTATCCAGCCTTAAAACATTTGCCAGGCCATCTAAATGCACCCTGTGACTAAATGATGACAGTGTTTTCCCTTTGTGCTCATCCTGCTTTCAGGAAGGAGCTGTGGGGCAGCTGAGAGCAGCCCAGTGAGGATAAAGGTGCAGCCACCGGAAATCTTGAGTGACAGCCCCTTTGAGCTCTGAACCTCACCAGGGTTGTAGTTATTTTTCTTGGCTGTGATACAAAAAGATGCAACTGTTTTGGCTTTGTACAAGAGAGAAGGAGCAGAAAACGGAAGGATCTCACTGTGGAAGACCTTAACCACAACTGATGCCAGTTGAGGCCAGTAGGTCAGTCAAAGCCCAAATTAATTAACTTTACCAGCAGGAACTGATGCTTAGAGTGCCTTGAGACACACAGACCAAGCCAAAATGTCTGGTCTTGTCCCAAACTGTGGCTGCAAAGGATGGTACCTTTCCTTCCCCTTGGGTGGGAATACCCAGGCTCACTTCTGCTCAGCAGCAGTCACTCTTTCAGCAGTTTGATTTTCTGTGTGGCATGCCATGCATGCACTTGCAGAGGGATAACTTACAGTTTTCACTGCAAGTTATGGAATAATAATAATAGGTGCAGCATGGTCCTCAGGCAGTTGAGCAGGTGCAGCACCAACAAGGTGTCCCAGGGGTATGTGCTGCAGCAGGAGCTCTGGCAGGGAAAAAAAGAAAGCAGGGAAAGGCAGGCACTTTGTCACACGCAAGCAAGTCAGTGATGTGCTTGTTGAAACAGCAGTTGTTTTAGCCCTCAATCAATGGAAAGGGAGAGAAAGCTGCACAACAGGCCTGTAGCACTGAATCGGAAGATGAGTAAATTATATGCTTCAGCTGAACACATGTAATTGCTTCCTATACTCCCTCTGCCTTCCTTTCCCCTCTATCCTCCCCACTTGGAAGCAAGGCTGGGAAGACGAGGAGCACAAGTCTTCCTCCTGTTTGTGCAAATACAAACAAGCAACAAGGTATCTTGATGCATTTTTCCACATGTCTAGCAAAGGGTTCACAGTGATTTTCCTCAACTAAGGGCTGGTGTCAGCAGTTAAGTAGGCTTCTCCCTATGGGCAAAGGTACAGACTCGGCAGCAGAAGGGAACAAGAACTGTTCTTCTGTTTCTTTTGCTCTGAGCAGTGTGGTGAGTCATTGACAGTCCACAATGATGTGAATGGCATTTGTTTTTTTTTTAATTGGAGCTGAATTTCTTACACAGACACACACATGCACACTTGCTGGCTTTGGATCTGTTCTGAAAAACCCAGCAAATTTTCAGCTCCTACCAGTCCTGGTAAATGCAGGAATGGAGAAACAGAGAAAACAGTAAGGCCAATGTTTGCAGACTCCTATGTCAGTGACAGAGAGAAAATGTAGTCTCAAGAAATACAGTTCAAAGTGAGATTTAGTAGCAGATGGACATCAGACTATCTAGAGTGGCTACCACTACTGCTGCCAAATATGTTTTCAAACCATGCCTTCCAAGTCTGACTACCAGTGAGCAGGATCTCCTGTCTCAAATACAGATCCCATAGATAAAAGGTTCCTATTGCCTCTCTTGAAAACCTGGTATTAGCCATAATTAAATATGGAGTCCGAGATGAGATGAGCCTTGAGTCTGACTGAACAAGGCAGCTCCTCATCCAGTTGTGCCAGACTCCAGGTGTATGGAGGCAGAGTAAATTAAATACAAAAAAGTAGATTAAAATATCAAAGTAGCGTTTAGGCAGCAAGATAGGGATAGGCACAGTGAGAATTCACAGTCATGAGCTGAGGGTTTCAAGCTTCCAGGCATCTATTGGGTGCTCCCCTGAACCACAGGGGATAACCCCTGCAACATGCTGAAGGTCCCCACAGCTGTCATGGTAGTGGATGGGAGATGTCCACTACACCAAACTTTGACGCTGAAACCATTTCAGTGCAAAGCAGAGCAGCTTTTAGATTNCTAAGGGGTTAACACCCCATGCCACAGCTACAGATTTACACTTCGGCCTAAATGGGAACAATCCCTCTTGCTCCTGCACTGTGGAATGGCCTGGACAGAGGAAGGCATGGCTTTGCTGGAAAAGCAACTCCTGTTAATACAGGTTGCTCTTGTTCCCTTCCTGTGATAGCTGGGATTTTCTTTTGTGCAGCGTGGTGAATTCAGCACTACTGAATGTGGAGAGATCAAATTCAGTGTAAATCTGCTCCATCACTTAAGGCTCGTTTTTATCAGCCTTTTTGTTTTGGTCCCAGACACATGAGGTAATCCAATTACCTGTGAATAGATTTGCAGCACCCAGAGCTATTTCAGTAGTGATGTACCTCTTTTCCTCCCTGCATAACATGTCAAAACAATTTATATGCACATATGAATAAGTCATCTGTACAAACACTCTCCTTCAGCTAGAAATTTAACTAGAGAAGTCATTAAAAAATATCTCTGGATTCCCTAAGTGAAGCCAAGATTTGGTAAACCAGATATTAAAATTAAACCATTAAAGAATTTCAGATATTTCTTCAGAAAGTTGACATCTTTAAAGAAGAATGTTTCTCTTACAAGTTGTCTCTTCTCTGCTCTTGCATAGCTGAAGAGCTGTCATTAGGACTACGTCCATAGAAGTCACATGAAACAGAGCTCCAGCCCTTCCCTCCTGCATTCACAAATCTTTGCTTAGAGTAGCCGGCAGAACAAGCACACTATTCTGGAGGGGAATTATATAAATATGGGACCCATCTCAGTGCAAGAATAGGAATTAAAGGAGTAGTTTCACATAGCATGTGCTAACTGGGGAGGAAGGGCACTGGGTTCCTGACCTTGCTGAACAAGTTCACAGTCACAACCTTGCTGTAGGCTGACAGGAGGTAAAATGTGATGTCAGCAGGTCTTAAAAAATAAACCGAAGAAGCTTAATGGAATGTGGAATAGGGCAAGGGGCTGTGAAAAATGGCGTCCCCTGCTGATCCCTGCAGAATAATATCTCCCAAGGGGCATCTGAGAAAATGTGGGTCTCAAAGTCTCTCTGGCTGGACAGCAAGGGTCAGAGCAGTGAAGAAACACAGCCTCTAAAGCAAAAGAAGGAATTAATGCTTGAAGTTCCTGTGCAGCTGAGTTTGATTATTAACTATAATAATTATACTGCACTACACCTGTTTTTTCCAGTCTACTTATAGCTTCACTTTGTTGAGGGCCTGATCTTGTAATCATTGCTCAGGCTTGAAACTAAGTGCCAGAACTCGTCCTTTTTCCCAACTACTCAGTTGTTCCTAAGTGCATTCTCCTACCAAATACCATTTCTAGCTCGACCCTGCAACATCTCCAGTGTCTGACATCAGCATCCATCTAGGGCTACTGAAAGTTGGGATACAATCTGGGATGGGCTGTGACAGACCAGGGCTTGGATGGATGGACAAAACCATCAGCATTGATTGGTCATAAACAGATATGGCAAGACAAGACTCTCTGGGATATGACACAGATATCTTCCCAGTGGCAATATTGGTATGCACAGGCAGATCTTCTGTGTCTCCTTCTCTGTCTGGAACAGGCCCAAAAATATCTTCCTGTCATACCACTAGAGAGATGGATGCAGGGACACAATGCAGGACATGCTGATACAGAAGCATCCTTCTATTACACAAGATCAGTCTTTTGGCTTGGGATTTGCTGGGCTGCCCCAGAAACTCACTGCCCTCTGTTCCAGAGCCTGGGCCATAGGTCACTTCAATTCTGCTATGTTCATTTCACATGGATGTCCCCTAGGGCTTCAGTCCTATGGCACTAGATGTGCATGGACAGTGATCAGTTTCCTGAAGTTGCATTGACAGTCTGCTGGACAGAGACAGACTGCACCTGCTCCATGCAATGACTGAAAACATGAGTTTGATACTCAGATATCTCACTTTTTTTAAGCGCATGCCTTAGAAACGACAGGCCTGTCAGCCTCGCTTCAGTGACAGCTAAAATTACAGGGACAATTATTCTGGGAGCTGTTGAAAAAACACCTGAAGAACAACAAAGTCATTGGTCACAGCCAGCACAGCTTCATGAGAAGAAGTCCTCCTTGTCAAACCTAATTTCATCTCATGACAAAGTAATCCACCTAGCTGATCAGGGGAAGCCAGTTGATGTATCTTTTTGATTTCAGTAAAGTTTTGGTACTGTTTCTCACAGTGTCCTGCTGGACAAAATGTCCAGCACACAGCTGAATAAACACATTGTGTGATGGGAGAGCAGCTGGCTCATGGGTCAGACACAAGGGGTGACAGTGAATGGGGTGACATCAGCATGGGGACCTGTCACTAGGGGGGTTCATGGGGCTCCACCTTAGCCTCTGTGCTCTTCAACATCTTCATGAATGAGAGAGATACAAAGTTCACAGATGGTACAAAGCTGGGAGGAGCAGTTGACTTCCCCCAGGCTGGGAGGCTCTGCAGAGAGGTCTGGGCAATCACCAACCATATGAAGTTCAAGAGTAAGGGAAAGTGCCGGGTTCTGCCCCTGGGATGGGACAGCCCTGGATGTGCAGACAGATGGGAATGAGGGGCTGGAGAGCAGTGCCATGAAAAGGACCTGGGGTTCTGGTCCATGGCAAGTTGAACATGAGCCAGCTGTGCCCTGGCAGCCAGGAGGGCCAAGCGTGTCCTGGGGGCATCAGGGACAGCATCACCAGCCGGGCAAGGGAGGGGATTGTCCTGCTCTGCTCTGCTCTGCTCTGGGGCAGCCTCACCTCCAGTGCTGGGGGCAGCTCTGGATGCTGCAGTGTAAGAAGGACAGGACTAGACAGTGTCCAGTGGAGGGCATGAAGACACTGAAGGGCCTGGAGGGGAAGCCATGTGAGGGGTGGCTGAGGTCACTTGGTCTGTTCAGCCTGGAGCAGACTGAGGGGAGACCCCACTGCAATCACAACTTCCTCTTGAGGGGACAAACTGGGGCAAAAACACCGGTCTCTGCTCTGTGGAGACCAGTGACAGGACTGAGGGAATAGCCTAAAGTTGTGTCAGGGGAGGTTTGGACATCAGGAAAAGTTTTTCACCCAGAAGGTGGCTGAGCACTGGAACAGGCTCCCCAGGGAGTGGGGTGGTCACAGCATCAAGTCTGCCAGAGTTCAAGGATTTGAACAATGCTCTCAGGCACACGCTATGATTTTAGGGCTGTTCTGTGCAGGGCCAGGTGCTGAACATCGATGATACTTGTGTGTCTCTTCCATGTCTGGACATATTGATGACTGTATGAACTCATGTTCTTTCCTGTTCAAGTATTTTCTCAGATCCACACTGGCAGATCACAGACCTTGTTAAGCAGGAAGAACCAAAAGTACCCAGTGCAGTCCTTGAAAAAAAGGTTGGGCAAATTGATGCTATAGAAAGTGCTCAGTCCCCATTAGATTTTTATTAAGTAGGTTAGGGTAGAGTGACCCTGGCTATAACTTTCCTTCCCTTTATACAGATATGTCATTACTTTGAACAATAACCTCTGTAGCAAAGGCAGGAGTGAGTCACCTCCAAGGGATTCTCTGGAGAGGTAATACACCAGAGACACAGAAATTACTTCTGTTTTTCCTCAGAAATATGATAGAATGAGGTTCATGCAAACTCCCTCCCCAGCCAAGGGCTGGAACACCCTACCCTTACCAACACTGCACTCCAGCTTGCTCCAGCCCGTAGTGGCTGCTGGCGATCCCACTTGACATCAGTCACCAAGTCTTCTGTTCATCAGTATCTTTTTGAGTCACATTGCTTGTACATGTGATGGTGCCCAGAGACATTAAGTGCTGTACTGGCAGCTGCTTTTTCCATACCCAGACTAAAAGTCAGAAGAGGAAGAGAAAAGAGCAAAACCCACAGCTATTAGCAGCTTCTGTCAGAATTTAATTCTTAACATTTATCATGACATAGGGATGGGAATCAATATTTCTCACTTTAGTTATCTGCATCCTCTAAAATGAGGGACTGAGCCCTCCAATCTTCCTTTGCACTGTATTGATGATACTTCAGTGTATAGTCCTGTGTTCAACTGCAGTTCAAGGACTAATAAGCTTAAAATATCCAGAGGAGGGGAGCAAAACTGGTGAGAGGGGTGGAAAGAATATCCTATGGAAAATGTCTGAGGACATTGGTCATGTCTAGTTTGGAGAGGAGGAGGGTGAGGGGTGACCTCATTGCTCTCTGTGGCTTCTTGAGGAGGAGAGGTGAAGAGGGAGACACTGATCTCCTCTCTGGATATCCAGTGATGAGACACATAGGAATGTGCCATGGGAGGTTTAGGAAGTATTTTTTTTACCAAGGGAGTGGTCATCTCTGCAACAGTTTCCTGGAGAGGTGGTTGATGCTTCCAGCTTATCAGTGTTCAAGAGGCATTTGGACAATGCCCTTAATAACATGCTGTAGCTTTTGGTCAGCCCTGAAGTGGTCAGACAGTTGGACTGGATGAATGTTTTATGTCACTTCCAACTGAAGTAGTCTGTTCTACTGTATACTAGAGAAGCACTGAAGTGATGTAATTTTGAAAATGCATGGGGTTCCCATTTAAGGCTCTAATAATCATCTAGAAACAAAGAGGAGAAAAAACCTGAAAAGCTGTGTACTCTAAGAGTCAGTTCTCTACAGTTAGAGACGAGCCAATATCATAAAGTGATACACAGATCCTGCCAAGCCTGGTGCATATAAAATTAGGTCAATTTTCTGTTATGTAGTCTGCATAATCTAAGCCAAACTGAGTGAGCCTCTTGTAACCTGATTCTCCCCATTCATGAATGAGAAGAAAACCTGAAATCTTCAGCCCACTGATTCTAAAATTTCAGCAGCACAGCTAAACTGCAAACTGCAGCCTACATTAATAAGTAAGAATCCAAATGACTGGGATAAAAATTAAAATCTTAATTATCCTTGCCCTTTTTGACCCAGACTTTGTGTTAATACAAAAGGCCCATGTAGAGTTTCCATCTTAGTGGTTTTTATGACTTTGTACAACTTTCTGTACCTGCTATTTTCTCTCATGCAGCACAGAAGCATGTGCTTTTACATGATGAATCACAGGATACCAATCCAGCACTTTCCATTGTGATTTATTACAACTCCCATGAACAGTGTTGGAACTTTATGAATAGCAGCATCTGACTGAGATGAGGCTGGTGGTTTTTTAAGCCATATACTGTTTTCTTTTTTCTGATTATGCTCTGAAATATTCTTTTAAACGTTTGAAATACTAGTAAAACTTCAGAAAACAAATAATTTATAATGAATATTAAGTTAAATAATCGAGACAGGCATTCTAAATTAATTCTTTGCACGAAAATAGATGTTAAACACCAGAGAACAACAATTCATAGAATTGTAGAGCCACAGAATCACAGAATATGCTGAGTTGGAAGGTATTCACAAGGATCATCAAAATTCAACTCTGTCCCTGTGCAGGACACCCCAAGAGTTCACACATGTGCCTGAGAGCACTGTCCAAATGCTTCTTGAACTCTGTCAGGTGTGATGCTGTGACCACTGCCCTGGAAGCCTGTACCAGTATCTAGCCACCCTCTGGGCAAAAAGCTTTTTTCTTGATATCCAAGCTAAACCTCTCCTCGTCATTTGGGCCATGTCCTCAAGTCCTGCCACTGGTCATGAGAGTGAAGAGATCAGTTCCTGCCCCTCTGCTTCCCCTTGGGAGGGTGTTCAAAGAGCTCAGTCAGGTCTCCCCTCAGTCTGCTCCAGGCTGAACACACCAAGTGACCTCAGCCACTCCTCACACAGCCTCCTGTCAAAGCCCTTCACCATCCTCATGCCCTCCTTTTGACACTCCAATAGCTTTATGTCTTTGTTATATTGTGGCACTCAAAACTGCTCCCAGGACCCAAGCTGAAACCGCCCCAGTGCAGAGCAGAGTGGGACAATCCTCTCCCTTGCCCAGCTGGAGTTGTGCTGATGGCCCCAGGACACAGATGGCCATCCAATAGCACTTAAATATTGAGGGTTGATGCAGATGCAACTTTAAGTATTTTATCACCTTTATAAATTGATAAACAGTATTTACAGTATTTATATTCCCAATACATAACCACCACCAATGTTCTACACTGCTTGGGGAGTGAATAGTAAAAAAAAAAATCTGGAAACAAATTGCATCCAAGCCTCAAAACAATTAAAAATGCATGCAAATTATGGTGCTCCAGAAGTTAATCACTCCAACAGATGGCTGGTAGCTTGTTAATAAGAGTGAAGCAGACATTTGTCTTTTTTTTTTTCTGGAATCCCATATCTTGAAGAGAATAGGAATGCCAAGGGACCATCAAAAATGGGATGGCTGAAGAAAATGGATTTGACTGTAAAATAATGATTAAAATGTCTCTGGAACACCAGAAACAAACCATTTGGGGCAATTCCAATCCAATTTTCCACTCTTCCTTATTCCCTGTCCTGTTAAGGCCTTGAATGTAAACACAGTATCCTCTAAATAGGGATTTGAATGTGAGCTGTGGATGTGACTTCACAGGCTGGCTTACAGCTGGAATTACTGCTATACTAATAGCCACAGAGACTTTTCACTGGAGATCTGAAGAGCAAACCCTAGTTTGCAGAGGCAGCTCTTGGATTCTGGAAAGCAGAACTTACTCTTAGCAAAATATTCCAAAGTTGGATTTAAAGATGAAATTCCTTCAAATATCCCTGTGGGGCTGAGAGGACAAGGTACTGGTGGTCTAGAAGAATGTTTGCTCTGTTGTGCTGTTGCCTTTAACCAAAAGAGAAAAAAAACCCTTGCAACAGAGTTAGAATAGTAAAGCAAAAAGTAGACCTTTTATTGGACACTTCCAGGTGTCCTGGTGGTAACGGGGCATACCCAGGACCTGATGTCCACAATTTTTATAATGTTGATTAATTTGGATATATAACAGGTACATCCAATAGGAGATTCAGTTGCCCCAGTAACCAACTGTGGGTCAAACCCTTGGAATTGGTCCAAGGACGTTTTTGCACCACTTTTTGTTATGACTTCTCAGATTCTGGTTGGAAAAAAAAATTTCTTCTTGTAGGTCCTCTTCCTGACAATAAGATTATAAAATATTTGAGGAATGTGTTTAGAAGGTCATCTTATTGTTCTAAAATCTAAGAGAAAGGATAGGAAACATACCAGAGTTAATTAAGGAGATATATAACTATATAATAAAAGTTTACAGAGCTACAAATAAATGAAAATTGTATAAAAAGCAAAAATCTTTTTGGCATCAGTGCACACATGAACATTCATGTTACGTACAGTGGTTTGGTTATGTCTGGTTATTATATAAAGAATATTTTCAGTCACTCCAGGCCCTCAGGCCATGCTGTGCTGTGCCACGGGGCCAAGGGCCTGTCCTGCATAAGGAGTGCAGGAGAAAACCTTAAAGAACCTTAAACCTTAAGAACCTTAAGAAAACCTTAAACCTTAAGAAAACCTTAAACCTTGTTGCTTAAGCAAGCAACATCTGAGCTACCTCCAGAAGAAACATAAAACCATCAACATGGCAAGGCAGAGCTAATTAGTAGAGTGCTGATGCCTCTGTACTGTTGCTTCTAGGATCTGATCTATTGTTTTCACTGACCATGGTCCTGTCCTCTACAGTAATTCAGTCTGGGATACTATGGGGTTTTATTCTCTATTTTGGGAGCTGGTCTGGCTGCATATTCCAGTTTCAGGGTTCAATATTATATAGTTGTGCACCCCAGCTTTCTCTCTGCACAGTTTCTAACATATTAATTTCCAAATTTAAAAACTCAGAATTGCACTGATGCTGTGAAATTAGTAAACCAAAACCCATAGTCTAAATTAAAGATTTCAAGCAAAGGATGACGGGACCAAATTCTAATAAATAACATACTACTGATTAATTAATAAATAATGCACTTTTGCAAAGCCTATCTTGCAAGATAGCACTTCTACCTTCTGAAATGACAGTTCACAGATAAATAAATATCTGTGTGACAGTCTCTCTCACACCACAATGCATGTGGCTATTACAACCTCCATTTAGCAAGCATGCCCAAAGGAACCTCTTAGAAAGTACAGAATGTTGTAAATATTTAGGCAATATTCCAATAAAAAACCCAGTGCAGTGCTGTGCCACCGAGGGGAGGCTTCCCCAGGCTCTGAGCCCTGACAGCAGCTGGCAGGGGAGAGCAGCTGCCTGACCCAGCACCTGCCACAGATGAGGAGAAGGGGAGGCTCAGAGCTGACCTCATGGGATGTCAGCTGTCTCGGCAGTCAAGAACAGTGTTGGGAGTACCAAAGACACTCTATGAAGACAGTGAAAGTTCCAGTTGTGGAGTATTTGTGGCTATTTGTGGATAAAAGGGTGTCTTGGTTTGAAAGACAGATATTTGCTAAAGAAAGGCAAGGACCCCTTTTTTCTGAGATGGAGAATGCAACCCTCCTCCCTTCTAATTATTATAGTTGCAAATCAGAGGCTTTCAGGCAGAAGATACGGGGATAGGAATAACGGTTCTTTACTAATATATCTAACAAGGCAAACAGCAGAAACAACAGNTAGCATAACAATGGAGAAAATTCCACAAAAAGAAAAGGGAACAATTCAACCCCCAACAAAGGGATAGAAAGAACTTCCTACATAAATTACTAGTCTGGGATGATAAACAGTCCTTCATCCTTTTCATCTCTTTTCTGTCTCCCTTGCCAAGACTTACAGTGGTGAGAGGTGGTACAGGAGATGCTAAAACCCATTTTAGAAGCTTCCTTGTTGAGTAAGATCTTTAAACCTGCTTCTAGAATGATAAAGTGAGTTTCTAAAAAAATGCACACCTTTGTGATGTAGCTGTAAGATAACTAACAGGCATTTTTTACTGCATAAAAAATACACTCTTTGGCAACTTCTCCTGCATCTCTGATCTTCACAGCTATACATCTCTTCTTCAGTCATACACATCTCTAGGCTTAGTTTGTAAACTGTTTTTTTTGATGGCCGAACTTACCTTGACTTTCACCCAAATACATCTGGAAACATTGGCGAAACTCAGGTAAACTGCAAATAAAGGAAAGCCTCTACTTTTCGAGCAAATAACAAAGCCTTTATATTGAGCTCTTAGGAGAGCATCACTCAGTTCCCTGCGCAGCTTTATACAATTATAAGGTTACATGACTGTGACAGTCTCTCCTTCTATTCTGGTAACTCCTGTAATGTCTTCCTGGAATACTAACATAATAATTATAATATAATTATAATTGATACATTGATACATTTTGCAAACTAGCATAAAGAATATTCACCACTTCACCTTTATCCTGTATATGCAGGTCACTAGAATTCAAGTCCAATGGTCAAACATTATTATTTACTTCAAATAACTTGCTGTTTTCATGCTCAAATTGAGTTCCCTCTGTATTGAGTGCATTACTAGGCATCTAATAACTACATTTGATTGTTTCTGTGCACCATGTCTGAGATAGGAATCTGACCAGTAATACACACTTTCTGGATAGTTTAGAAGAATAATTCATTCACAGATTTCCTCTGTTCATAAAATTTTCACTACTCTAACAACCCATAAAATATCTATATATAGATATAGAAATGTTTATTTCCTAGTTTTATATAAACCAGGAAAAAGCATTTCTGACTGAAGAAAACTACATCAGACCATCTTATCTTGTTGCCTCTTTTATGGAAGGCATTTGTGTTGGAGCAAAGTTCAGAGAATTTTGAAAACGTAAGCAGAGGAGTCATCCAATAAAAATCATACATGTATTCTAAATGCAGAACTCTTGATGCAGTAAGGCATTTGGAAGGGTTACAATGATGACATATGAATGTCAACATGACCAAGACTAAAGAACAAGACGTTGCATTAGGTTGTTTCTTACTGCATAAAAAAAAGTTCTTCCCATTCAGAAAATGCTTCAAAATCTATTTATTTTTATATAATCTGCCTCTTCAACCTCTTCTTCCTAGCTATATGAACTACTGGAACAGGATTCTCAGCTTACATGGATTTCATCTTTATGAATTGCCTAATCTTTTCAAGAAAATATATTTTTATATATAACTTTTGTGCACAGTCCCTTAATTATCAGCAAAAATGCTTGTGGACTGAAAACAAAGCCAGTTAGCAAGCTTTTAAATTACATTCAGAACCAGTTGCATTGGCAATAGCATTCCTGGACTGAAGTCAATATCTAGTTCCTGAATTGTGTACAGTGCCCCATATATCAGTAATTCAAACATGGATTAAAAAGCTTGGAGTGTTACCTTACCCAGTAGCACACTCTGCACATGGCAGGGTAAATCTCACCTCTATTGCATGGTAACTTTCCATCCGTTCATTTTCTTCCCACAGATCATGGGGAAGGGGGAGGTGGTGGGCTGAAGATGAGAATACACATTTTTTCAAACATTGTGAATATCCTTTCAAGGACCAGACGTGAGGGCAATAATCCTTTGATTAATCGCCCCCAAATACCCACAACTTCTTTTTTTTTAAAGACTCTGTGGGATTTATTTAAATTTCTGCATTCTCAAGGGTTTTTTCCTCTTTTCTACCTGAGCTTTTTGACTGCTGTGAGTAGTCAAAATTTTAGGAAACATTTCAGACATCCTGTGACAAGTGATAAATTTCAGACCAGTTGACATCAATGCTTCCAACAGCACTTCTTCCAAGATCAGCTTTGCCAGCCTGTGGTTGGACCAGGAGTGGAGTCAGGATGAAGAAACCACATAGCCACAGACTGCATGGAGCACAATGTTCTAGTTCTTCCAGAACAATCCTTATCATCTATCCTAATCTTCTTGCTGGAGACTCATGGTGTTTGCTGATGCTCTCCATTGTGGTTAATGTGCTTAAAAAAGAGAGAGAGAGAGAAAGAACAGCAATACACATGGACCTCTTCAGGGGAAAAAGGCCAGCTTTATTGAACAGACAGCCCATATTTAAAGCATATTATGTGGAGCTAAGACAGGACAGTAGCTCACTGGACAATTGGGATAAACATCCATGAGACCATACCTCAGGATGTCCCAAGGGAAAAACACCAGGTGTTAATCTTTGTTATTAATTCCATTCTGTTTTTCACCAGATTCTATTCTGTTTTGACCATATTATCGTTTTGGGAGAGGCCCTCCCTAACTGAAGCCATAATCAGCTTATCAGTCTGGGAATGGACCTGAGAGGCAAGAGAAGTCCAGGCCTGAGAAAGAATTCTCAGGCTCTCTAAATGTGTGTGTATCCACACTCCATGTTGTCTAAAATAAACCGGCTCAGGAAAAACAAGGCAAGAGGATCACTGTGCTGTGACCACTTCCCTGGGGAGCCTGTTCCACTACCTAACCACCCTCTGGGTGAAGAATCTCTTCCTGATATCCAGCCTGAACCTCCCCTGACTGAGTTTCATGCCATTTCTTTGGGTCCTATCACTGGTCACAAGAGTAATCAGTGCCTGCCTCTCTTCTTCCCCTCACAAGGAAGTTGTAACTGCAATGATGTCTCCCTTCAGTCTCAATTCTTCTCCAGGCTGAACAGACCTCAATCACTCCTCATAGAGTTTCACCTCTTCACCATTTTTTGGACACTCTCTTATAGTTTTATGTTGTTTTTACATTGAGGTGCCCAAAACCCCACACAGGACTTGAGGTGAGGCTGCACTAGCTACACTCTGACCACATCCACAGCTTTGGTAAGGTCTGTAAATTTTGCCTGGGACGGTATGGTCTCCACCACCAAATGAAATTGATATGGTCCATCTGTTTCTGCTCAAAGGATTCTCTCTCTTTCCCTCACTGTGCATATAATGAGGACTTAGAGTGACTGTGGATCTACCCTTCAGACTTCCTTTCCTGAATGCAGTTATAATGTTGTAATGAAAGGCCTCAAAGTCCTCTGAAGGAAATAAATATAGCAAAAAAATACAAATCAAGTCTATCCTCAAGTGTCTGAGTCCTACACATGCAATGCTAGTAAATTTTCCACTGGAGGCAACCAGGCCTGTAGCTCTGTTCTGCATAAGGGAACTCCTACTGCAGTGGCTGAGAAGGGACCACCTGGCACTTCCTGGGGACACTGTCTTTGTCTTGCAGAGACAAGAGGCCAGGCACCTCCTTAATTGTCTTCCACTCCCCCATTATCTCTCCCATCCTTTCAGGGCTAATATGCACTTACAAATGTGAACCACTCCCTCCTGCTCCAGGTCATCAGCATTTTTTCACTATCTCTATTTTCTTTCTAATGAGCAAGTTTCTTCCTCATGAAAGGGCAATGGTTATTCTTTGCTCCAGAAACAATTATATGTTTGTTTCTTTCAAGTGGTTATTAAAACCTCAGATTATTTCCATTCCATTTATGTAGCAAGATTTAACAGCAGTCCTTCCTAGAGAGGGCGAAGTCAGCTTTGGCTGCTTTTTCTAGTTACTTTTCTAGAGTAACTGGCCAACTAATTTCAGACACTGGTATTTCCTCTTTCTTTGGTCCTCTGTGCTCTACCTCCAAGGTTCTAAGCACCAACCTTTACATTTTCCCCTTCTCTGCAAGAAGGCAAGATACCAAACTCACTGACGTTTGTAGGTTCTAATTAAGTCAATGAGGTTACACCTGCCTATGTCAGCAGTGAGTTTGGCTCGACATCCCTAGTGCAAAATGTCACATTACCTTTGCTGAGCAGGACATTTCAAATAAAACATTAGCAAAAACAATGAACTTTAAGCCATTAATCCCACCAAAGCTACATTCAACCTCCTGAGGATTGAACTCAATTCTCAGTAAATGTCTTTGGCTTAATAGATTGTGAAGCTTTGGCATGAAATATATTGTTGAATGACACTGAATTAAGCATCATCATATTGTATTTCTATATATAAATTATATTCTAGAACACATCAGAAAACTTTTAACTATAATACTTAGGGAACTATTAGCAATGGAGCAATCATGCGGATCTTTGCATTCTATAACACCTATGGATTTTTGCAGAAATATAGAAGACATTTATAGCTGTATATATATAGTTCTCACATACAGCACACTTTTGTGTTCCATTAGCATCTCATTTTACATCAACAGAGATGGAAGATTTATAATAGTGTTGTTTCCTAAATAATTTTATTTAGCACAGAACAGGTAGTAACAAATTTGCATGAGTGAGAGGTAAGAATGAAGTATTGCTGTCAACACCTACATTGCAGCTACAGAAGAGATCAGCATGTTATCTAAAGAGACTTAAAGCCCAAATTCAGCTCCATGCTAGATTTCCCTGAACAATACATGGCAGCTCACAGCCAGGTGGGGACCAGCATCTCCACTCTTTGCCCTCTTGGATGCCCTTTTTCTTTGCAGTGTTCATAAAACTCAGACAGGGTACACAGACTCCCACTTCAGGAAAAGGATAGAATTGCCAGTTCTTGTAGGTCAAACCCCACTGTAGCCAGACCAAAGGAAAAGCTGGAGATAGAGATGGGGGTCCCTGGGGATGAAAGGTAAATAAATTTCTGCAGGAACATAACATTAACAAAACACTTCCAAAAATACAAGGTACTAGTTATATTTGGTCATAAGGTGAAAAAATATTGACCCAAGCTTGAAGCATAAGAAAAATGAAATTGAATCTCTGCCTCATTCATTTTTAGTCAAAATTTTCCCAAGGAAAGAAGACCTTGGTTGTCTTGAGGTCCTTTTCCATGTACTCAGAGAAGTTTATGGAGAAAGGAGATTTGTACACACCAGATAGAAGGCTGGGCAGCAGAACTGCCTGACTAACTTCTCTGTTGCAGGACAAAATTATTTTTCTCCCTTGAAAGTATAGCTGAATATGATAATATCTGATTATGAATATTGGCATAAAGATCCTTTAGCCATGGCCTGAGTTTCGTTTTATATCAAATGAGCTGAAGTCAAAGTCAGGCTTATCATCAAAACCTAAATCCCATAGCACAATAGCATAAAATATGTATTTCAGAAACTCTTCCCACTTGAGAAGCAGCTGCCATTGCTGATGCTTGCAGTGATAGTTCCACACACCTAGTGTGAGTGCAGGTGAGTGATTTCATCTCACAGGACACCTTCTACAGAAACACACTACTCAGCTCTCCTGCTCGAAATTCAGGACTGTTACAATTTTCAGTAGCTCCGTGTATTCCACAGGGATACAAATAAGTTTTGTTTTAATAATTATTTTGGACATGTTATTTACAATATTTCATACTTACTTAGAGAATAGATTAAATAATCAATCTCTGCCAGAATTACAGCAGGGGAATGAAAACCTCTAAACCCTGAGCACTGCTCTGGACTTGACCTTAAATGTTTTCACAGCTGAAAACTCATTGTGATTTTAGAGAAATCTTGCTGACATGAAGAATTTGGGACCATATACAGAAACTAAATCTTAAGTTCGGGGCCAGCATACTTCATCTCAGCTCCTGAGTCCCTGAAGTGGCTGGGATAAGCCCCCCAGGCATCCATGCAGCACCACGGCCCAGGTGCCAGGATGAGGAGGTAACAGCAGAGGGAGAGGAGCATGTGCTCTCAGTTTGATCCGGGAGGCCATGGCCAGAGAGACACTCTAGAATGCTGTGATTTCAGTGCAGATTGGCAGCACAGCTCTGCCTGGTTAAATCAATGAACATTTTGTAGTTAATTTCTGGTGTAGCTGCAACAGGTTGTATAGTTCCATCCCTCAATTGCTTTAGCACTCACCTCATTTTAAGCACATTAGCAGCTTGATTGAAGTCAATGGTACAGTTCAGATACTTAAAATGAGTCGTGTTCTTAAGAATTTTGTTGAGTTGAGGCCTTAATGAACATAGTTAATGAAGGTAGGATCCTCTGAGATTTGGACCATCTTTAATCTCACAGTTCCCACTGCAGAGTCACTTTTCAATTCAGCAGAAGTCCTTGTTGTTGCCAGAAGGAATGTCACCTCCCTCTTTCCTGGAAGATGGTCTTCACCATGACTCTGGCGTTGGGACCTGCAATCATACAGTTGTGCAGTGTGCCGGTTTGAACCTGTTGCCTGCACATGGCTAGGCAGGCAGCAGGCAGAAACAGGGTGCTTGGGGTGGTGGTAGATGTGGTACCACCTCCTCTGGCAGCAGAACCAGTATGCTCTAGTTTGAAAGGATCATTTAACCACAGCACCCCCAAATCAAGGAAAAAACCTCTTGTTAAACCACTCGAGTGATTATCTGATAACTAAGTATCCAATAATTACGTCAGAGGTTTAACAAGCATATAAAAACTCTTTACCAGGGAAAACCTGGAAACTTCAGCATTTACGTACACTGTCATTAGTGCATTCAGACCAAACCTTATCTCCAAACAAGTGCACATACAACTAAGAAAAATAATGTGTGTACCACCTAGTGGCAAAGATCTGGGATTTCAATGTTATTTATGATTGAAATAATATGCACATTCTGGAAGGAAGATCCTCTTAACCAGGTGTGCAACTATTTTGGATTTCTCTTCATAAATGTTTAAATCCATTAGCTTTTTTCATGCTGTATGCCTAAAACCCATACTCAAATGGTGAAGAGTTTCTAAAAAAGTTTCAGTGGTTCTGGACCCCCTGAGTATGATGCTGATATATGCTACAGTGGGGAAGGAAATTAGATAATAAATGTGACAGAATCAGAGAGGGACATACAAAATATTGCAATCAGGTATATACAACGAGACCAGTGATTTTAAGGTCAATGCCACTGCACACATGTGTTCATTTGACACACATTACTGGGTATCCAGCAGCTCAGATGAAATGGAATGAAATTAAGGGAAAAACCACAACTACGTTTTCTGCTGGATCAGGAGAGATGATAATGCAGTAAGAAAAATCCTGTTTTCTGTGTGGTAGCCCTACAACTGTTTGATTCATGTGTTGTCCTTGGAACTCAAGGGTAAATATCATGTTATTTTGGATCCTTTTCCATGAAATGTGAATGGGCTTTCAAGTGGAAAGTGCACAAAAATCTCTGGATGGAGGTGTCTCCAGGCAAATTGTTACTTAGACAGGAACAGTGAGATCACAACTCAAGAGAAAACAAATCCTATCATATTGTTAACATTTTAATTGAAAAATGTTCCACTGGAAAATCATTAGACATTAATTTTTATAAGCTGTACAATAAACTTTTCAATATAAGAAGCATAAAAATTATGCTTATTCTTCACAACCATCTAGTCAGTCTATTCTGAGCACATAATCCCATGCCCACAGTTTGTGACATTTTCAGTACCATCAACTAAGCAGAAAAGGGCCCACAGATAGAAAAAATTATGTGGCAATACACTGTCACTTGGCAAATAGGAAATTTGGAAGTGGGTAGAAGCAGAGAAGTTTTCTCTAGACAGGATGAGGGAACCTGCAGGCAGACCAGGCAGTGGGGGACTTCTGCCTCTGCTCAGCACCAGTTTCTCACTTGAGGTAAATCAGTAAAAAGTTCCTCCTGAGACCAGGCATGGATTCCTGGCCATGGTGAAGTTGATACCAAAACCTCTGTTAACTGCACTTGTGGCACAATTTCACCTGGTGCTTCTAGTGAATTACAGCACTCCTGAATTGGATTCTGGATTGATATGTTTAATAATCTCACAAAGCAGCTTACAAAGTGAGGCTGCTTGATGGGACTGCAGCATGCATTGTGGGGGGATTATTCCATACCTGTTTCATAATTTCAGTCCTATTGTTGATTATCTTGTGAATATTGCATTAACTTCAGCTTTGGAAAGCTGCTAATAGTTGTGAATCATGACAAGTTGTCAGCTAATTCTATATCTAATTACTTTTTAAAGACCTACACACCAATAGGGGTGGAAAAACCCAGGACAGATACAGCTGGCATTGTAGCACCTTGGGTGAGGGCATTACTGCAAATAATTCTTGCATCAAAGAGAGCAGAAATGTAATAAATTTAACTTCAGATTTAGGAAGGACCCATGAGTTTCACCTTAGATTGACAAGAGCCTGTCTGAAAATGATCTGTCAATTAATGACAAAAATAATGACCTGCATAAGGTCATTAAATTAAAGATCCACTAGTGCCATGTGTACTGCAGAACAAGAACACTATATTTTCTTCTGTAACACTAAATTTCAGATCTGTTAGACAGATAATAAAAGTCCTTTGAAAAATAAGCTGAATGCATCACTCTGTGAAGGGGGCAAGTCCATCCATCAGATCATCTTCCCTCACAAGCACCTGGAGCCTATCCTGTGGATCCCCAAACACCCTCTCACGGGTGAAACTCAGAGAGAAAGAAAGCAGGTGAAATAACAAGGGCACACATATGAAACTGCAAAACTCTTGGCTGAGAGAGTATATATGCTTGTGATATAAAAAAATACCCATCTTGTTCTCTCTTAAGAATAGACAGTGGATAAAATTGAACACTTTTCTTGTAGGAATAAAGAGTCTGTCTTCATTAGAAATATATAAAGAAAACATGAGTTTTGCCTGAGACTCAGAATTACTGAAATCTGCCAAGTTTTGTAAAATTCCATGGGTAGGGCTGCCTTTCAAACATGTGATGAGAGACATTCCTGCATTGTTTTTGTCCAAGGTTGATTTTCCTAAGCTGGGTCCCTGTACAAAGATTTCTGTTTTTATAGGCAGAACCTCTTCTTGCTTAGCCCAAGGGAGAGTGGATTGAGTTTGCTGTGGAAAAGGGCATGGTTAACACTTGTGCAGGCTCACAAAAGTGATCCCACTGCAGGCTTTTGTATCATGTGTACATTCCTCCACATCCTGAAATGAACTGCATTCAGATCTCTGCATATTCTACCTGCCCACTTTGTTTTCTCCCTTTTCTGATATTACAAATATGGTGGCTTCAGACCAAATGCATATAAGACCCTAATGTCAGACTGAAAAACAGCACCAAGTATTCCATTCATATAAAGAGGCACAACCAAAGCATATATTGATTTGAAACTATAACCACAAAACAGCCATGCAGAGTGTAGTATTTTTTCTGAGAAAAAATTCTACATTAATGTACTTTACTGAAGCTGCCACTGCAAGTGTCAGTAATGATAGGAAATAGCTGGATTGATAAGTGTGACTTCTGAACTGCTCCACAACTCACCTCATATTCCTGTCCTGGAAAAAAATAGTCTTCCAGCAGAAAAGGACTACCTGTTTTGTCTGGACAAGCAGCCCGAAGTGTCAGACGGTAAGGTGTCTTCTTACAAGTTACCAGCTGGTTAGATTTTCACATAAAGATATGAATTGAAACCTCAGGCAAAACAAGAACTGTCTGTCATACCTTTTACTGATTAACAAATAGTTCTTGGTCTGTTAATGCCATTCTTAATTGGACTACATTTTGAGTAGCAATTAAGACTAAACGGCCACTTGCTGAGAACTGGTGAAAAAGAAACTGCAGCTTTAGGCATTCATGTTCTCCAGACAAAGTGCAGTTGCCTTACTTTGATGTTAAAGAAAGAAGCTTAATTTTTTTTGTGATTTAGTATATTAAAAAATAATTATTCAATTCACAGCAGGGAAATTGATTTTGGGTGGAATCATGTTTTTTAAAGTCTTTTTTTCTAAGACCACTTTGTATATTGAAAGGCTCCTGACTGACAGCACTGGAGGTGGGACTCTCCAGTCTTAGAGCAAAGCAGTGACAGATGCATCTGCAATAACCTTGCCACACTGACTCACCTGTACCTTGACAATATCATCCCAGGGCTTGAAAGAGATTTTCTGATGCAGTCCATGCACTGTTGGTCTGTCAGATAAATACTGGATGCATGACTTAGCGGTGTAGATGAAATCTGTGTAAGTATTCACATCTCTAAATAATCCTGAAGCCCCTAATAGACTATGTAAGGTCCTCCCTCTTCAGAAACAGGCCAGTGTGAGCCTCATGCCCTTCCTCTATAGTGGTTAAAATAAATGCCTGCAGTGAACTGAAATTGTCTTTGGAGGATCACAGGTCCTTATTTGAGAGAAACGTCACTCACTTATGGCACCAGAGGAAAGAATTTGCTGAAGTTAAGAGAAAATTTTATATTCCTGAATGGCTAAGCCTGAGGAGGGCTACTAAGCCTCACAGCTGGTAGTCTGCTGCCTTTCACTTAAGCTAAAGTTGGGATCCTAACAGAGTTTCCCAAACTGTTTCTTCTTCTAACCGTAGCCCCACCCTGCCAGCATGCATCCTTCCAACTCCGATGCTGAGCCAGCTGCCTCTCACCCAGGTGCTCCCATTCCCAGGGCACTGCTGAAAAGCCGGTGCCTGGACACCTTCTCTGAGGCCACCACAGCACCTAGCAGAACCTTCAGCTGCTGAGTTCTCAGCCAGCCTGAAGGGATTTTGTCACTGGAAGCATTCTGCAGTACTGTCCGACTGGGAATAAATCCCTTGTGGGAGACAGACTCAGTGCAAACTGGCTGGATGGGAATGGTGAAAAAGACAGCTGTGGTCTCAGCTGCTTGGTCTAATCCCAGACAGAAAATACAGTCCAGAAGATATCAAGTTTTATGGGAGGGAAACTTATATTTATAATAGTGGATCAAGAGCTCAACCAAGGTATGAACCGTAACCTCTAAATGTGTTTCTGAGCTCTGAATGACAAGATTTCCACATTGGCTTGAACATAAGGAGACCTGATAGATTTTCTAGGAAAGAAAATACTTTCTCTGACACATCCTTACTGAAAAAAACTATCTTTGTGAATCCCACTGCTCAGATCACTTCCATATGGACTTTAAAGCCTGAATGCCTAAGGATTTATCTAAACCATATCACATGCTAGGAATTTCAGCATGAGTTTTTCTTTGTATAACACATTTATATGTAGGTAACAAATCAGTTCACAATGTTATCTGCATCATTTACATTAACATGCTTTTAACTTTCTAAATCCATTCTCTCCCTCCACCGAGACCGAGATCTGAAATTGCCTTATCCGCCATTGCAAGAAGTCTCAATATCATTAGCATCATTTCATCACAGAGTATTATCTAGCATCACCACTAGAATGACTTAGCCTGATGAGATGACATTAGCAACAATATAATTTCATTATTCCATTCCCTAAAAGGTATTTCTTTACAATTCAGCTACTACTTGGCAAACATACTGCTGAACACCTGCAGGAAATAAAACAAACTTAATCCAATTTATTTTGCAGATGCTGAGTGCCAGGGTCCTCTGCCACTCATGCAGCTTAGAGATCAGATTTCTGCACATTTTAAGTAAGAAGTAAGTTGTTTGCCTTGGTTTTGGTAGTGATATAAACAAACACAGTCTGCCTTTCAGTGATGCTGTGTGCCTGGGACAGGTCACAGCCTATGTGAGGGAGGTGAAAACACAAATGTCTCAAAGAAGCCAGGTATAAATCTCCAGGAGAAATGGAGAAAGAAGCTGCTTCACCATCTGTTCTTCTGTCCACTTGTGCATCTGAGGCCAGTCAAGGTGAAATAGAAGAGATTAAACAGAAAGCCACTTCTTATAGCAAATGGTGCACTAGGAACTAGGCTCTGAAACACACTATAATCTGCTCTGACTCAGAGACCAGATGCAGCTAATTGGCACAGTTCCTTAATTAGCACAGACCTGCCATCTCTGCAGACAGTGCAGGGGTGTGTGCAGTGTGCCGCAGCAGAGCACAACACCTGTCAGTCGGGAGCCCTCTCCTCCCATAATGATGCCCTGTCTGTGAAGGTCATTCTTGGCTAAAGAGAAAGACTGGAGACCAGAGGGGAAACTATGAAATGGTTCTTCTTAAGTGCAGGGACTCATGCAGCTGAGCAGCTGTCATGGTTCTCTCCAGGCTGTACAATAAGGAGGACTGAAAACCAGAAAGCAAATGTGCAGGTGGTTTCTTACACTTGTTACCTCCCTACTACAAAGGAAAAAAGGTGATGCTTCCTTTGACATGCTTTTACTTACATTCTCTAAATGCATTTAGCAGTGCAAGCCTTTCATGTCCTGGAATGGGCTGGTGTTTTTACCTCCAGCCCACAGATTTCATTGTCACTTCACTACAACCATATGCAAAGAGTTGCTCTTTGAGCACAGGTCATACATATTGGACTAAAAGTTTTTACAAAACCATTCATAAAGTAGTGAGCTACCTCTACTAAGAATAACATAATATAATATAGATAAGGCAGCAAATTTTTTCTTAGCTACCAAAACAGCCTTCAAAAGGCAGAACATAAATTTTAATTTTTTTGGTTTCTTGGGAAGAGGAGACATTTTGCAGAATACTTCTGAGGTTACATTTGCATAAGTCATATGTTCTGTTGTCCAAAGGGATCCATCCAAGGTGTCTTCTGCCAGCCATCCTTTCCATGCTTACTACTCGTCCTGTGGCTACTGAAACAAGGGAGTCTCCTGATGCTTATGGTGATCAGTAGGGATTCAGAACAAAGATGCTTCCAGGGCCTTATTCAGAGCCTTGTCACACCGCGGGAAGGCCACAGGGATATCTCTAGTCTAGTTAGGTCATCCCAGGCATCTGTCACTCACAGAAAAAAGGCAAAGAGAGGCAGAGGCACTCACATAACACATATCTTGCAGGCCAAATTCTTTACACTGTTACCATTTACTATATGTGCAACAAGTCCAGTTGAGCCAGCTTTCAATGTTAAATTACATCTCTCTATTCTGGGTTGATGTTGCTGCACAAAAACAGAATTGGGCCCTTATTATATGCATATTTTTTTATAGAGGATAACAAATATCAAAAATGCAAATTTTTTTTGCTGGAAAGGGCTATACTTTCTTTGAAGATGCTAGGAAGACCTTAGGAAATCTTCACACTAAAATAAAATTTAAAATTGTGTCAGACCTTCTTCCTTCCCCTGAAAGGAGACTGGGAAGAGTCACTACATATAATTACAGTCCCACATCTTAGACCCAAATAACTTCCCGTATTTACAAGTCTATGTTCCATCATTGTAAAAAGTTTTTATACAAAAAATGCCAGTCTTTGTAGGTTGTGCTTGCATTTCTAAACCAAGACATAGAGCTATGCTTTACTAGCTTTTATCCAGAAGAGATAATGCTGCCAAGTTAACAATGTGGCTGTAAGCTTTTCATTACTTTTCCAATGTACTTTGTCATAGTGGGCAACGTAGATCTGAAGTTCAAATTTTTCATGGAAAGAAAAAGCCTGATAGAAGTCAGCAACTGATGACATAGAGCAACACAGTTAACCTCAAATTTTACTGTAATTACATGAGCTGTGTGCAAATATATTTGCACAACGAATCCCGGTGGACTGAGATGAGGTAAGTTATGTTTTGGGTATTTTAAAAATTTGGAACATTCTTGGTGGAAAAAAATCCTCTTTCTCTCTTTCTGCAGCCCTTTATACACATATAACTCTCAGATCCTATGTGTTTCATCCCATTTATGTCACTGAGGCTACTTACATGCCTAGGCCTGGAAGGGCATTTGTGTAAGAATCTCTGTAAACATAACCCAAGCAAGCAGGCTTAGTTTGGTTTCCAGCTTCTCCTTCTCATGGGCTGGAATGCAAGATATTGAGAAAATGACCTGTGGCTGCATGAGAGTGTGCACAAGAAAATTTAACAGGAATTTTCCATGATTCAAACAGTCTGGGATCCTTTCTCTCATCTTGAAATGTTCAGGTGATTCTGATGATATCCAGGGAAAGGGAAAAAAAAGCTTTGG
>VWZS01002667.1:12540-71445 GCA_013397075.1 Rhabdornis inornatus | reverse complement strand
GCATCAAGAAACAACACCAGCTGTACCCTGCATCAAGGCCTTCTTTGTTAAAAAGAAAAGAAGGGTAGTTGTGATAGGAATCTCCCTTCTAAGGGGAATGGAGGCCAGACCCAACTCACAAAAAAGTCTTATATCCCCAGGAGCTGGGGTAAGGGACATTACTGAAAAACCTTCCAGTCTAGTAAGGCCTTCCGATTACCATCTGTTATTGTCTCTTCAAACTGGCAGACACGAAATAACAAAGAGAAGTCTGAGGGCAATCGGAAGATACTTCAGGGCCCTGGGGTGATTGGTANAAAATTGTGTCAGACCTTCTTCCTTCCCCTGAAAGGAGACTGGGAAGAGTCACTACATATAATTACAGTCCCACATCTTAGACCCAAATAACTTCCCGTATTTACAAGTCTATGTTCCATCATTGTAAAAAGTTTTTATACAAAAAATGCCAGTCTTTGTAGGTTGTGCTTGCATTTCTAAACCAAGACATAGAGCTATGCTTTACTAGCTTTTATCCAGAAGAGATAATGCTGCCAAGTTAACAATGTGGCTGTAAGCTTTTCATTACTTTTCCAATGTACTTTGTCATAGTGGGCAACGTAGATCTGAAGTTCAAATTTTTCATGGAAAGAAAAAGCCTGATAGAAGTCAGCAACTGATGACATAGAGCAACACAGTTAACCTCAAATTTTACTGTAATTACATGAGCTGTGTGCAAATATATTTGCACAACGAATCCCGGTGGACTGAGATGAGGTAAGTTATGTTTTGGGTATTTTAAAAATTTGGAACATTCTTGGTGGAAAAAAATCCTCTTTCTCTCTTTCTGCAGCCCTTTATACACATATAACTCTCAGATCCTATGTGTTTCATCCCATTTATGTCACTGAGGCTACTTACATGCCTAGGCCTGGAAGGGCATTTGTGTAAGAATCTCTGTAAACATAACCCAAGCAAGCAGGCTTAGTTTGGTTTCCAGCTTCTCCTTCTCATGGGCTGGAATGCAAGATATTGAGAAAATGACCTGTGGCTGCATGAGAGTGTGCACAAGAAAATTTAACAGGAATTTTCCATGATTCAAACAGTCTGGGATCCTTTCTCTCATCTTGAAATGTTCAGGTGATTCTGATGATATCCAGGGAAAGGGAAAAAAAAGCTTTGGGGTATGGGAAGGGCCTGAGTTGTGACTGGGCTCCTTCACATCCAGCAACAAGCTGGCTGTTTCAACGTCTCCCAAGTACCCACTTCCTATCTGTGAACCAGTTTTCAGATGTGGTTTTTCATAGTCTCCTGAAAAGTTCACTGTACTCCTGCACCCTAGACCATATGGGACTTATTAAACTCTTTGCAATAAATATACAAAGTCTGAGTTACGTCACTCAAAAAGCACTATGTCTCAATTCTGACATCATTCACCTGCCATAAAAACAGTGTGACGCAAGTGAGAATAATGTATTTTTCACTGCTATATTGTTGAGGATTCTGAAGATTGTTTCAGCCTGATGATAATAATATGGCAAAAGTAGAGATAAGATTTCCTGCCTGTTTGAGAGCAGTAGAAAATGTAGATTTTTCTAGGGAGAAGATGAGTTTTTTCACATAGATTAAATGGAAAAACCTCTTTGGGGTCCATTATATCTTACTTCTTAATGTTTTATGGTTTTTATTCTGCATTTTAAAAAATGTAATGTCCTGGGGTGGGCTAACTCTACAAATGTCACTTCCTGGGTGGGCTTGTACTTATACAATTAAAAATAAAACACAGAACATCCATAACAGATGGAACTTCCTCACAGAACAAAATCTCTGTTACTCTCACTTTTTCCTACCCAAATTCCGTTTCCCACAGAAGAGACTTAAGCATGGAATCAAATTAGAGCTAATCAACAGTTGTATTTTTTAATTAATGAGAAGGCCACGTCCCATATGGAATGATGGAGTTTGACAACCTATTTCCAATCTTGTCACTTTTTCACCTATTTATCTGGGTCAAACTCTTGTTTTCTATGGAAGAAGGGTAGGTGAGGAACAACTCCACTGAGAGGCATGGAGTTACACCATATTTATATACTATAGAAATAAGTCCAGAGTCTTTGTTTTGAGGAGCAGATGCAGATTAAAGACAATTCAGTACTGTGACAGCCCATTACAATGGACTGTTTGAGGGGCTTTACTCTGCAGTTCAGGCTATGTCTCCTCTGAATGCTCCCAGTGGTGTCACATTCCAGCATCATTACTCCTGCTGGCCTCCTGCTATTCAGGAACAGCATTTGAGGTTGTGGTAACTCCCTTTGCTAAAGTGAGGTCCCTATAAAACTCCAGGAAGAAGCATTAAAAATCCAGGAGCTCCCCTTACTCCAGGTTTCCCATGTAAGCAGAACCCAGTCTCATTGCCCGCCCAGCATCTACAGAGGATTCTGCACCCCTGAGACAGGGGGGTGTCCCAAAACAAAACCAGCCATATCCTGCATCAAGAAACAACACCAGCTGTACCCTGCATCAAGGCCTTCTTTGTTAAAAAGAAAAGAAGGGTAGTTGTGATAGGAATCTCCCTTCTAAGGGGAATGGAGGCCAGACCCAACTCACAAAAAAGTCTTATATCCCCAGGAGCTGGGGTAAGGGACATTACTGAAAAACCTTCCAGTCTAGTAAGGCCTTCCGATTACCATCTGTTATTGTCTCTTCAAACTGGCAGACACGAAATAACAAAGAGAAGTCTGAGGGCAATCGGAAGAGACTTCAGGGCCCTGGGGTGATTGGTAGAGGAATCAGAAGCACCAGTATTGATTTCAGAGATGGGAGTGAAAAGTATCTGACAAGCCAGTAAAAAACCTTTGAGAAATATTAAGGCAGAACCCATCTGATAAATCTCCAGACAGCTGAGTATTCAATCAACATCCACTTTGTAAATAATTTTATTTTGCGTTGTCCAGACCACCATTTTCTGGGTGTATACCATGCCACTGTATTGAAGTGATTTCATTCTGGTGCTTTGTTGGGTTTTGGCTGTCTTCTGAGCAGAAGCTGATCAGTGGAGATATCACAATGTCTATTTTAAAACAATTTGTTCTTTTATGTAAAACGGTTGGGAATTTCTAAATTTGTATTACTAAATTTGCATTATTTAAGTGCTATCTTAATATTTGTCCTAAGGCTGATCAGTCTAAAACATTTTACCCAAGTCGTTTCATGGCATAGTTATGGTAATTGCCTGAGTGTGAAGACAAAACTTTTATTTTTGTATGTGCAAGAATGACACTCAAGGACTCCTTAATTTAGGGGGAAGCAAAGCAACAAGGCATTTATTGATAAATCAGATCATATCTTTCAGGCATATAAACTGAAAAATGAACTGATGCACAAATGGCTTAATTAGTGATGGAATTATTGAACCCTTAAACCAAATAGTGAATGAGACCAAAGACGTAGAAGGCTTTGTCCCTCACTTATTTCTATGTCTTTTGCTTACTTAAAGAACTACTTTCTCTAAATGAACATCTGATTTCTAATAGCAAGCTAGTGTGTGTTCTGTTAGCTCAAAGCAAACAAAAACTAAAAAAAAAAAAAAGTCCTATCACACTGGTTTATATTTAAAATGCAACACACTATACATAAATATGTACAGAGTCAACAAAACAGTTGCCTTGCAAGAGGCATGAGAGAAGTTCCTAGAGAACTGTTCTGAGGTACTAAATTTCTCAGTAACTTCGGAGTACTTTTCAAATGGATAGAGATATTTAGAGATATTCCCTTTAATTACTAAAATACTGTACAAATCTAATTAGTGTCCATAATTTTCAGGAATTGTCTTACTGAATTAAATGTGAATGCTAATGGAAGCACTAGTCTTAAAATACTTTTAGGGTATCTCTGTTTTTAAAAAACAACATGATCTTTAAATCAAATTTGTTGTTTCTCCAGACATGTTATGCAGATTTCAGCTGTGTCTACCACCCTGCCACTGTGAAAAGCCCTGTCATTCTCAAGGATGTGCCTGGAATCCTCATGCAGGAGAAAAAAGCTATCCAACTGTCAGTTATATTCATTTTTGCAAAGCCCTTACCAGAATACAAATCTATTTTTTTTTTTTGAGTAAAACACACTACTGTGCTCCCTAAATTCTAGGTGGGTCATTTTTCTGAGGGTAATTCTACAGTTTTTATACTGTGATCACTGTTGCTCCTTGTGTGGGTTGTTTTTAGCCATTTCAAAATGGTCAGAGGAACCAAATAATGTCCAGCTATTCCTCCAGTGAGGCTCCCCTACACAGGCAAACCCACATCCCTTCAATATCTCCATCACCTAGCAAAAAGTCAAAAACTGAAAGGGAGGTTTAATCATAGAATACCCCAAGCTGAAAGGGACCTGCAAGGATCATTAAGTCCATCTCCTGGCACTACACAGCATAATCCCAGAAATCACACCATGTTCCTGGGAACATTGTTCAAATACTCCTTGAATTCTGTCAGACTGGCGCTGTGACTACTTCCCTGGGGAGCCTGTTCCAGTGCCCAACCACCCTCTGCAAGAACAACATTTTCCTAACAGCCAATGCACACCTACCCTGACACAGCTCCATGCTCTTTCCCTGGGTTCTGTCGCTGGTGATGACAGAGAAGAGAGCTCCTTCTCTTTCCCTCGTGAGGAAGTTGCCCACAGAAGTGAGGTCTCCCCTCAGTCTCCTCTTCCCCAGACCGAACAGAATTGGGGTTCCTTGTAAGGCTTTACCTCCAGACCCTTCAGTGTCTTCATGCCCTCCACTGGACACTGTCTAGTCCTGTCCTTCTTACACTGCAGCACCCAGAGCTGCCCCCAGCACTGGAGGTGAGGCTGCCCCAGTGCAGAGCAGAGCAGGACAATCCCCTCCCTTGCCCGGCTGGTGATGCTGTGCCTGATGCCCCCAGGACACACTTGGCCCTCCTGGCTGCCAGGGCACTGCTGACTCATGTTCAACTGGCCATGGACCAGGCTTTAGGAGAATTTTTAACATAAAACGGAATGTCCCTGGTTTAGATGAGTAAAACTGGAGATAAGTTGGGCTATTAAAACATATCACTATTAATTTTAGGGAAAAAACACCTGAACCAGCATAAAATCTAGTGACCAAGAAGTTCTGGGCTTTATCTGGATATTTTAGTGCTTACTCTAAGGTGACTTATTTTGAGCTAGGAAAGGGTAGACTTTGATTCTCTGAGAAATATTGACCCTTGTCTCCTGCTCCAATGAATAGAGTTTTATCTCTCCAAGAAGAAATTGCATATGTGTAAAAAATAACATGGGGAAAGACAAAATATGGACAAAAAGTATTTATAGATTGAGGACGGAGCTTTTCTTTTGAGAAAAAGAAAAGTCTTAGAAATAGTCATCTTTATTTTTGTGCACTCACGGGCCACAGTCTATCACCAAAGCCACAGAGTGATATGCCAGAAACTTTGTGTTTAATGCTGGTTTACTAGGGATGGGAGATAACTTCTTACTTTTCCCATTTAGGATCAGCTCTCCTGAAGACTACAGACATTAATTATAGCTATGCCTTCATTGTTTTTTATGGCACTGACACACAGCTGAATTTCTGTTACAGGTTGTGAATGCAAGGGAGGCAGCTGCCATGAAGAAGGACCTTATAAGAACACCACTAGTGGTCTTGCACAGGCATCAAGCATTCAGGCAGAGTCCTGCAGCTATTTGCACACTCAAAGTTTCCATGGAAATTTTACTCGGAAAACACTCTACAGCAGAACTGAGGTAAGTGTAAAGATAAAGGTAATTATCCAAATATAAACAGAAACTGTTAAAGAAACATCCTGTGTTACAGCTTTTTAGTTGACAAGCATAATCCAATTACTCAAATTTTGTGCTAGCATGATTCCAGAAAAAAGTTACACAATTAAGAGTAATTTTTCCAAGCTATTATTCCAAAAGAGGTGAAGTAATTGCACAACAATCTAAGCTAAATTTCTCCTCTCCAAAACCTGGAAACACATATAAGACATGGGTTTTCTTTAGTATGCAGAGAAATGAGAGAGAATGAAATGAAGAAAGGGTCTGAGTGAATTAGAACAGGGAGAGGAATGATACAGGGGCTGAGACCAGAACGGAAAAATACAGAAGAACAGGAAGGACATCAAGAGGGAAGAGGTGAAGATAAGCAAGAGGTAACGCACATCCTTCATCTTTAAAAATTCTGATGAACATATTTCCTTGAACAGAGCATGAATTTAGCATGGGACATCAAGAACTATATTGAATCAGGACAGTTGTGGGTTTGTAGGAAGAAATTAATACCCAGTTCTCTGTTTCCCTGAAATCTCTACACCTCATAAATTCAAGGTGTCTCAGATTGGTCCTGCTTGTGGTGCCTACAGAGGATAAAAAAACTCTTTCTAAACAGACTACCTGACTAGCATCTCACATCATGCAGGCAATTATACCATTGACATTTATAAACCTTCTGCTATGCAGAATATCCCCAAATCCTTTTTGACAGAAATAATTTCTAAACTGGAGATGAGGAAGGGGTACAAATGGAAATGTGAAGGTAGTGTTCTTGACTTTCAGTTAACAGGATTAACGTCACTGAAGAAAACAAAATGTCTCCAGATCAATACTGGTGTAATTGAGGGCAGGACCTGACCCTGTGCTGTATTCACCTAACATTTAAGAGGGCAGTGTGCTCTTCTCCAGCTGTAACTTTCATGATCTTTAAGTCTAACAGAAGTGGCTCAACAACTTTGAAGGATATTTTCCGGTCCAAGATGGAGATAGAAGCAGAGAAGGGAGGCAGGCTTGCACTGGAGGTAAGATCACCCAATTAATTAGCTCAGTTCCACTAAGCTTCTGAAGCTGGCTTGAAAATTCATACGTAACCTGAAAGAAAGTTAAAACAGCTGCTCACTATTTCAGAGAGGGAAAGAAATTATTTCTGTATTATGCTGACTAGCTGCTGCTCGCAGAGGTCAAAGACAGCATAGCCATGATGCTATTTCTCTCTTCTGAATCAGGAATGAAATCTGTTGTATACACTGCAATGCAGTCAACAGTGAAATTACTTCCAGTTGGGTTGCTACTATTTTTGCTAATCTCAGCTAGAGTTTAGCTGGCTGTTTTCTCCTGAAGAATTAGTGTAAAAAAGGGGAAAATAATGCACTGATGAAAATTACTGTTTCTGTTCAACATCCTGTACTCAATAGTATTTGCTAGGCTCCTCTAAATATAGCAGTACATGTTTGGCGGTAGATGCTGCACACAGTTCAGATCCATGGTGCTGTGCGGGAGCAGTGACCTTCCCAAATGCCTTGAGTGCAAATCACTCCTACAGCCTTCCTCATCATCAGCTGTATCAGTTTCTTCTTTAATAGAGAAACAAAATTGCAATAGGGAATTAATTTCCCCAGCTATGTTCTTCTTTTTCATTCAAGTATTTTTCAATTTCAAGCACAGAAGTAAATTAGGACTCAGACATACTTTTAATTAAAATGACTGAAGATCCAAGGATGAATCAGATGTATAATGATGAACACAATTTCCACTAAAAGTGCCAGTTAACTGAACCTAGATAGCTTCCTTCAAACATCCCAGCTTGATCCTTTTTCTGGGCCCAGAAAGAGATTGGATGTTCCTAACGGCTCCTGTGAGGAAGCCTGGAGCAGTGTAGGTGTCCCCAAGCAGGGGCCAGGCTGCAGGTCCTGCAGCAGGTGCTGCTGGCCTGTGTCTCCCCACCCAGGGCTGCCGGATGTGTCCAGTGCCTCCTGACAGCAACTCCCAGCTTTGCCCCAGAGCCACAGGTGATTTCCAGAGCCCCTGCCCAAGGCAAAGCTGACAGTGACAGTCATTCCAAAGGCAGGCTGCTGGGTTGAAGGAGCCTCTGGTTCACATGAAATTTGGATCAGAGAAAGATTTCTGTTGGATCTGAAGAATCTGAAGTTTTTGAGTTTTCTGTGCTTCCAGGCACAGACACTCTGGAAAACACTGCACTGGACCTGAAACCTTGGGGAAGATTCGTAAACATAAATAATAAGTTAAAAATCATAAATGTGTAGTGGGTTAGATATGTGTGTTTTCACTGGGTGATGGGTTTTAAATCTGAGGTTTTTATGTATAGTGGTAGTTAGGGGACAAGATGGAGAATTTTGGGTGGTGTCTTTCTTCTTGTTCATCTTTTTCTCTTCCTTCTTCTTCAAGGAACTTAGGTAGTAACCTCTGGATTGGTCAGTCTAGAGTCACTCTAAGGGTCATGGGAATCTATTATTGGGTCAGAAGTATAAATAATATAGGTGTTAAACTTTTATTGGTCTGTTTAGCTTTAAAAGGCCTTGAAACAGGCTCAGCTTGGAGCCATTTTTCCTACTTCTAGCAAGCAGCTAGAAGTGCCGCTGTGCTTTCTGTAAATTTTGATAAGATATAATAAACAGCCAAGACTGAACATGAGATACTGGCTCAATTGCCTTTCTAATAATCCTGGATCCAAAACAAAACAGATGAGACTGATGACAAGCCACTAATTAGTGGTGCAAAGCCTGGCACACACTTACAGATTTCCTTTCAAAATATGTAAGACAACTACAAATCTGTAAGGCTGCACACCTGGTTTCGGGCCAGTTCTACTATTCTTCCAAGGTATGAAAATCACTGTCTGTATCAGCCATAAGCTTTGATTAAGAGACTAATGGGAATCTTATATACACATGCAAATCCTCACAGCCCCAATCCTACAGTTTATAATGCTCAGGCAGACCACTGTGCTCAAGTGGAGCACTATTAACTTTAGTGTGGGTCCCAGCCTGGCATTCTAAATTGCCAGATCAGAGACTGAATTTATATGCACACAGGGGCAAGTGTTGTCTACTGCATCTTCTACAGTGTGGAGCACATTGTGAGCATTTAATAAAGTATAATAAAATATCATAATAATAACAACTCTAACAATACCAATAGTAATGATGGCAAAAATAATAGATAACACTGCCTACAATATTCTGCTTCAATTTTCTTTGAGTAAAAATACATACCAATTTTTCTTGGAATAAACTAAGATTTGCGCAGCAAGATGAGCCCAGTTTGAGAAAATTCAGCCCGGAATATTGAATTATTTTGCTGAACAGAAAACATCTTCATACAGAGTTGTTTAAATAAGAAACTTTTTAAACCTTGTGCAGCTTTCAAATTTCAGACCACAGACTACTGGTACACCCTTTTGGGGTTGGACGTCCTCAGCTCAGATTCAGCAGACTCCTGGCTCTCTCCTCAGCACCTACGCCTGATCCATCCACCCTCCCCAAGGCCTCTGGATCACCTTTCCCCAATCTCCAGAGGTGTATGTGGGCAGCCATCGGTGAAATCCCTTCTCTGAACCTCTTGGTTTGCTCAGCCTGGAGAAGAGGAGACAGGGGAGACCTCACTGCAGGTACGCCTTCCTTGGGAGGGGAAGAGGAGGGGCAGGCACTGATCTCTGCTCTCTGGTGAGCAGTGACAGGACAGAGGGAATGGCCTGAAGGTGTGCCAGGGGACATTTGGTATTAGGACAAGGTTTTTCCCCCAGAGGGTGGTTGGCCACTGGCACAGGCTGCCCAGAGAAGTGGTCACAGCATCAAGCCTGACAAAGCTCAAGAAGCCTCTGCACAACACTCTTGGTCAAATGGTGTAATTTATGGGGCTGTCCTGTGCAGGGTCAGCAGTTAGACGTAGATGATCTCTTCCAACCTAGAATGTTCTGTGAATCTATAAAATGTAGAGAAGCAAAAATTTGCAGCCATCCCACTCTGTCGTTAACTATTAAAATCTGAAACTAATTTGAGTTCAGTTGGTTTCAAGATAACTGTATATTTTTTTTTCAAGATAACTGGATCTTTCTCAGGGAAACATAAGGAACCTATAATGTTTTGTATTTTCTCTCCTGTAGGCACCTATATACCAAATAATTTTAATTTTTGATTTTGGTAAGATAAATAGCTCAAGCTCCTGAAGTTTGTTCTTTACAGCATTTCCTGTGTGCATTTTCTGGACCTATTTCTGTATCCAAATTGCTAATGTTCCTCTCAGAGAATACAACCAGCCGCAGCAATGCCACACTGCCAGTTTGGTTAATCCTCTTGCTCCTATCTGATACTTCTATGCTTTCATAAAAGGACAGCTCACTGTGAGAGACCTCTTTTTTTGTCTGCCCTGGGCACAGTTTTATCGCTTCTTATTTTGCCTTCCACAGATTTTGGATCGTTGTAATGCTAGACTTACCTACAGCTGACCAAGAAAAACATTCAATAAACCAGGCATAATCCTGATTCCTGCATAGTTAGCCCAGGAAATTCCAAAATTCCANTAAAGATCTTAGAAGTTATCTGGATTTTTGACCTCCATTCTGCATAGACTCAATGTACTAATTTTTGGGCTTCAGGAGAATATTACTTAGAAATAAAATCTAGGACAAAATGGAGAAATTCCCTTTGGCATGATCTGGAGTTTAAATCCAGAGAAATCTTCTCTATCTATACATCTTAGTTTGCATATTTACTGGAATTGCTAAGAGGGATTATATCTAGCCTTGCAGACCAATTATAATTTGAAATCCTAGAAGACCACTTCCCTAACCACATCCAATCATAGCAAACTGTGAGACACTACAAGAGATTCTAGATATGAATTCATTAGGTCTTTCTCAAGTGTAAGATATAAAAGCCTTCATAAAACAGCATTAAATACTAGAAATTACTTACATCATTGTTACTAGATTACTTATATTACTTAATATTGGACATGAAATTTCTATTTTCAACTTGAGCCTTTGGGGGTGGGCATAAGGACTTATATGGAAAGGAATAAAGAAATTAAAGAGAGATATAATTATAAAAAATACCCCAAAAACCGGAAAACTGACCAACCAAAGTAAAGTAAAATCAAACAAAGCAACAACCCAAAACTAAACAAATGGGAAATGCTCTCAAGCCTTCATATTCTTGGCAAAGGCCGTGACTCAGGAGGCCACTTCCCCAAAAGCATGAGCAGGGCTGATACTGCTGCCTCCTGAGCAGTCCTGTCCAGCCACTCAAATTTTGCTTCAAACAGCTCTAGACTTGTTTTTGTTCTTGCTGAGGGCTTTAATCTCAGTTTCCCCACCAGTCTCTGTTTTTTGTAGCTCTCAGAAAAGCCAGGTATGTTCTGTGAAGCTGTTAATTGCTGACTCGTTAGTATTAATGTGTTTACTACAAGCCAATTGTTATAAATGTGAGAAAAAGTAAAGTTTTTTCGAACCCATCTCTAAGCAGAGATAGATTATACTTCATAAACTATCTACAAAACTAAATTGCTTGCAGAATTTTTTAATAATATATGGTACTTCTGCAGGAACATGTTGCCCATTACAAGCCTTTCTTAAAAGGCAAAATTGGAACTAGGTGAAGAAAAACAGCCTAACTCCAGCATATGTCCTAACCTTTGAGAAGTGCAGCATGACCTTAGAGGATTAAAATTATGTCTATCTTCCATTAAAGAGACTTCCATTAAAAAAGCATATTTGATAAGGGCAAGCTACAAGGATAAGTGCATTTCTGTAAACACGAAAGTGGCACAATACATAGAAAGAAATTTCAAAAATAGTGAGGTTGTTGAAGGAGAAGAGAAACCCTTTCAGTAAGCCACTCAGTCCATCTGGTAAGTCCTGTAGATTTATCTTCATCCCAGTGTTTAGTGCATAACTTCTATGTAAGTACAGTTAGCTCTAAATTTCCCCCCATTACTTAATAGTAGCACTCATCTACAGAATGTTGGTCTGAAATGGAATTACTCCCTTCAAACATTTAGAATCTCTTATCCTTATCTTTTTATCCTACAGACTCTCCCTTTCTCTCTACAGACTACATGTTCTTTCCTTCACATTACATTTACATTAGTAATGTAAAATAAAACGGAATATGTACTCTCATAGTGATGTAATAGTTGTTTGCTAGTAGCTCCCAACCACCTTATCATTTTCTTACTATTTAAAATATTTTTACATTTTATGTCTTAAATAATTGTTTGTTGAGGCATGTAGCCATACTCCCCTGCAATATCTTGACTTGATGAGGTAGTATATGTTTCATATTTGGAAAGAGATATCTATTGCTTCCTCTTAAGTGGCTTGCAAGCATCTAGTAAAGGATCCTGCTCTGTTTAGATTTTTATTCTCAATGCAGTGCCAGTGCACCATCTAGGAAGTGATGAAGGAGTGGAGCTACCTGTCCAAAGTTCAAGGGTTCTTCTTGCATTCTTGACTGGGATGATGTTAATTAGCCAAACCATGAGTTGTTTGATCTACTGTTGTGATTGTCTAGATTTACTCTTACATTCTGGCTCTCTGACTATATAATTCAATTAATTTTTTCATTAACTTTAATAATTCCCTGTTTCTGAGCCACTTACACCATTACAGGCATCACATTATTGACTGGGGAGAAAGCCCTAAGTTACAAAGACCACCTACTTCACCCCAGGAAATCTGGGGTTTTTTTGATACAATACAGACTGTCAGAAACTTTAATTTCCCTCTTCTGGCTCATTTGGCTCCAGAAAATCTTGACAGCCTTCTGACATGAAATGGCAGCAGAAACAAAATGGGTGGAAATGGTACTGGGCTACCATGATCAGCCCATGGACCAAGCACCTATTCCCAGCAGCTAGTCATCCCCTTAACGCAACAGCCATCAGCTGGAAACAAAGTCTGTCTGTTCTGGAGAGGGCCTGGAGCTTTCTGCTGAAAGCTTGTGGTCCAAGAAATGAAGGTAAGTGTCAGTGGCCCTGGTGTACTTCACAGAATTTGTTTCCAACCTCTTAGATAAAAAGGAAATCATAGACAAAGTGAATTTGATTCAGATTTGTGAAGTCAAGAGGTTTAATATTGTGAAATGCCTCACTGAAGGTAGTCATGCAGAGTTATCCTTGGGGACAGGTGTTCCATGGAGGGCAGACAGTGAGAGCATGGCATAGGTGTGCTGGAAGCAGCACATGGTGCAGCACAGGTGTTCACTGTGTGGTGCATGGTGTGTGGCATCCAGTGTACAGTGCCCTTTCCAGTAAACTGATTTTATCCCGACCCATGATCTTTACTTTTTGTGCCCCAATTCTCATATCCAGCCCTCCACAGAGAGAGGAGAGGGAGAGGAGAAGGGGGCAAGCAAATGGACATGGTTTGGAGAGTCTCAGTGGAAGCACTAAACTGGGGAGTACCATTCCTAAACCACAAAGGATGCAATGGTGCCAATATGAAGGTTTAGATGCACGACCTATAGGGTCAAGGTACAAATATTAAACCTATTTGAGTTACTAAAGAACCTTGGTCTTGTTCATTGTGTATGCCTGGGTAAAACTTTTCTGTCAGGTTTTGCCCCATTCACCATGCACAAGGGATATACAGACAGGGGCTTAAAGATCTTAGTGCTCTGACTGTTGATGTATTTATTTCTTCTTAAACTTTGCCAGAAAAGCAAAGAGCACAGAAATACAGAACAGGTGTGATGATAGTTTTCCTAGTAACCATGTGATGCACCTTACTTAGACCTCCCTTGTATTAAAGACTCTGCAGACAGCAGAGGGATACAGCCTCTGCTCATGAGAAATTGGTAAATATTACAATCTCAGAGGAAGGGAGATACGCGAGTGTCATGAAAACCATGTGAGGAGAAAGGGTCTGAGATAACATTTCAAAGAGTAGTTTTACCCAAATCCATGGTGATATTCCTTCAAATCTTCCCCTATGATTCACATAGCACAATGACCTTTAAACACAGCTTCCATATTCTGAATTGGGCAATGATAAACTAAAATAGCTATGTTTAGCATGTTCCTTTTTTTCTGCTAACAATACCATAAAAGCCCTTTATCTGGTATAATCATCAGCCTTTTCAAAAACTGTATGACTACTGAAGACCTCTGTCTATTCCTTACCTCCTGAGCCTCTTTTTGTTTGTTTGAACTGCCATATCTTTTCTTACCTTATGGGTATAAACCCTTCAAAGAAGGGGTTATCTTTCCCTTTATTTTCCTGCTTGTTGCTTCAGTTTATTAGAAACCAGAAGAGACTATATTAATGAGAACGAGAATGCTTGTGTGGATGTGTTTATTCATAAAACTCTGCTAATACACTTGACATACTTTTAACTGTATAGGAATGGAAGGGATACAACACAAAACCTAACTAAAGCAGCAACATTTCATCCTCAGCCCCTATCACTTTATTATTATTACAGTTTTGACAATCAGACACAAATTGTGGCACCCTGTTTTAACTCAAAACCCACTTCCAATAAAATTAATTTTATCAATAGATGGACACACAGTTGGGTGTGTTGTGAAGTTTGGAAGTTAAACACATGAGGGCATATCAGAGGGAATATATGGCCTTTAAAAGGAAGTAAAAAAACCTTGGCCACAAACTCATCACTCTGAATAATTTGAAATCTCTAAAGCAAATAAACCTTATATTCCCTGGTAAATAAAATAAATAAACCTTATAACTCCATGCAGCCATTGCAGGTGACTTCATTATTTTGTTCTTTTCTCTGGATTTTTTTATTTGACTGAACTGGATCTTGATCCATGTATCTACTATGCTTTCCTCTTCAATTTAAGGCAGCAATTTAAGTGCAAGGAGCAGTAGGGGATAAGAAAGTAGAGGTATTCGTGTATTATTGGGAAATTAGATTTTCAAAGAAATCATCATGGACACAATGAATATAAGGCAGATGTAAAAAAGGAACTTTAAAAAAGAGCTTTCATATGATGGTGAATAGGAGGGTAAGAAAAATATTCACTGCAGCTGAGGAAAATGAATTAATCTGTTCTTTGAGTGCTGTATTATTCCACAAGTTTGGGAAAGGCCAGAAGGAGGGTAATATGTCCAAGAAGCATGCGGGTAATGATCTGACTGAGACTGTTGAAGAAGAAGAGCAGATAAGCAGGACTAGAGTCCAGAAAATGCTGGGAGGATAAACATGGCTGAAGGTAGGTAAGCAGAGAAAAAAGTGTTAAAAATTGCAGTTCAACTGTGAACCAGAGTAACAGAAAACAATAATACTGGCATGATTGGAGCTGAAGAAAAGCATGAAAGTTGACAAACAATTGAAAGGAGCTCAGTTTTGGCCAAGTTATTTTTAAGCTAAACATCAGATACCTGAAGAAAAGAAGAGAGAAATATTTTATTTGATTGAATGAGATTGCTTACGTTTGACAGAACAGTTTAAAATAGTTGCTTGGTTTTTTAAGGTTAAATATAGTAGTTCAAGCATATTAGGCAGAGGATATCATCCTAGGAAAGGTCATTGAATGGACCAAGAACTGTTCTTCAAGGGAGAAAAGGGGAGGAATTAACTAAAAGAAATTTTGACTTGGTGTTAGGGAGGATGAATAAACGAAAGAGAAGACAGCAGCACAGCAAGCAAGGTCAGCAAGAGCTTCAGGTGTGGACTGTACTCAGCAACAAAAGAAAGAATAGAGAGATAAAGGTAGGGGATGAGGTGTTCCTCTGTGAGCTGGCTGATACAGACCTTAGTCAGAGGAGGAAGGACAGAACATATGAGTAGAATCTTCACAATGCTAGGCAGGGTGCACTCTTGCAGTAAGGTGTCAGCTAGTGGCAGGGAGACTATGAAGCACTGAACAAGCACTTTGTAAAGCTTGCTTTCTGCTGACATTGTACACTTTATGCTTCTCCATTTTTAAGCACAAAGTGCTGTACGCAGGTGCTGCACACATAGCTCCAAAAAGCCTTTATAAATGCATTTGTTGTACCACTACCCGTACTCATTCTTGTTCCTGCTGGCAGAATTGTAGACAGGACCTGCCAGGGTCAGAGCCCTCATATCCTAATGGATCCTCCACTGTCCAACATGATCATGTAGCAGTGTCTACCATTTTTGCCACTGCTTTCTGTTAAAGTCATTTGGATACTAATGTGTTTCACTGGTAGCTTGGTCATATTTTGAAATCTCACTCATTGACATCACTTAATTAACTGTACATAATTTGGCAACTTCAATAAGAAATATTGTAGTCTACATTACTTGAATTCACTCTTTGGCAGAAAGTGTCCTTATTCTTTCAGCTTCTGTAGTATATTTTTGTCATGGTTTAGATTTGCCAATTAAGATATACTCATTTTCTGTTGTGAGACAGAACCAGGAGTAGAAGCAAGGCAGGCCTAAAACTTAAGAAGGTATAAAAAGAAATTTATTAACTACACAAAGGGAAAAAAACCCTCAGAATAAGATTGTCAGACCACTCTTTCCTTCCCTTTCTCAACCTTCATAACAATGAAACAAATATACAAGAAACTACTTCAATTAATTCCCAACTCAAACAGTCCCTTCTTCCGTTCACTCTGGAGTGAGAAGCCTCCTCTTGTTAGGCTATAGGGATTTTTTTCACAAGAAAGTAGAAAACAGTCTTCTCGTGGTTTCATTTTCACGATTCTGCATCCGCCCGGTATCTGCAGTCGTGGCACTCCTCCCAACTCCACAGCCTTCCCAAAGCTGTACTTGTGGGTCAATGGTCAAAATACATGGGGTATTACTTTTAAGAATGAAATGTTCCAAAGCAAAGGTTCTCTTCATCTCTTTTCTCTCTGTTCATGCTTCATTCTCTGAAAACCGAGACTCCCCTTCTTTCCTCGGGACAACGGATTCTCAACACAGGTGCTTTTGGTCAAATGATTTATCAAATGGAACATTCCCAACCCCCCCCATGTTTTTCTCCATGGTTTATAGGAATATTCAGTACATCAGTTCATCCCTACAATCTTACAAAAGGATTTTCAGCCATTTTCACAGCATCTCCTCATTCTCCTTCCATCTAAAAAACTTAAGACTTAGCTTTTGCTTCACTGACTTCAGAGTATCTCCTTTTTCCTTTTCACTCCAGGGAGGATTGAAAAAGTCCGCAAGTCTCATCTGAACATTAAAAGAGTTAAGATTTTTGCACAGGGAAAAAAAAAAAAACCAAGGCCACAGTGCTGGAGCTTTGCCAGGATCTCAGAAACCAGCCACGCTGGGGAAGGGGGGGAAAGCAGCTGGGATTTTTACATCAGTCTGAGTCTCTCTGGTCACTGTCCATGGCCACCCCCCTTCTCTCCCTCTCTGCCAGGACATGCCAGCTCCCCAGACAGGGGGCCCGGCCCAGCCCCTGCCAGGCCCACAGGCCTGCAGTGGAGCCAGGCCAGGGCCCTGTTACCTGCACTGCTGCCGGAAAAGCCAAGAGGGCTCAGTTCCAAATTACCTCCTTCAAAATGTGTGTTCACGGAGCAAACTAACTTTCTTCAATTGGTTTTTCACGCTGTCAATAAGCAAACCAGCCTCCAATTGGTCACTATCAACTCCCAGGGGAGTACTCACAGAGAAAACTCCTTTTTGAGTTTTTCCTCCCCAGGTCAAACTACAACAATTTTCAACAGTATGGAAAAATTGTGATTACCTATCTATATATTAAAGAGTGTTTTTACAGTTATTCAACCTGAAGATGTCAACACATTGACCATGTAGAAGGTCTTCTACTGAGCTGTGGGGTTATAAGTCAACAGTTAATTTGCTTAAGCTCCTTCTGTTGCCTTCAGTGCCCTTTTTCTCCTTACTACCATTGTCATCAGCTAGTGCTCTTCCTTACATTCCCCAAAAATTTCCCAGCTGTAAAAGGAGCTGTCAAGTGACTCAGATGTGTCACTTCATAATTCAATAACCTGTGAACAGATCACTGATGCAAAGAACACCTCATATGCAAGATGATGTGTTTATCCATGGCTACAGAATCAGTGTGTGAAGAGCTAAAGTTGATGATGAGGAGATCCAGCCTTGCCATGAAAGGGGCTAAGACTAAGCTCAGACCAAGAAATGTTTCTGAAATGCTCTGACACTGGGAGACTTGAACTTTGACATTCTGGAAGGAGCCTTATTAAAGCACGAGGTTCCCCAGTTATGTACACATGGTTCTGCTATCTTAATAGTCCAATGTTCAGAGTAATAATTTGGAGTAGGAGACATGGAAAAAGCTGAGCTAGGCAATGGATCTTGCTGAACTCAACAGCAAAACACCTGTTCATTTACAGAGAAAAGAAGCTGCATTTCCAGGCGAATTTATTGCAGACATCAGCAGCGGCATAAGGGAGAAAATATATGTCTTGGAAACTGTTTTCCACTAATTTTCTGTTCTACGGATGGGAGCACTTGTGTGTTGTTTTATGAAAAGAGGTGGTGACCCAGAAAGAAATTAGCACGAAAAAGTAGGACGTAGCAGAACTTGTTTTACTCTTAATTACTACTTTCCTTCATTTTCTCCTTCTGCTCTGTCAACAAAGAAATTGCAAAATTATAACAGGGTGTTTGAGATAAAAATTAAGCTGAAGAAGCACTATAGGATAATAGAAAGGCAAATGTGCCTCACAGTGGAATAAGACTGGAAAAAAAGGAAAAAAGACAGAAAAGACAAATATTTCAAAACCTAAATGTTGCCAACAGACAGTATTTTTCTTTATAATAACAGGTATTATCATATAAACATTTTGTAAAACAAGAAAGTAATTTACTAACATGTTGTTCCAAAATTAATTCTTGTATATTCATATTTCTATGGAAATGCATGATCCACAGCGTCAAAAAGACATATATGGATTGACCCTACACCTGAGCATTCAGATGACATATAATAAATTTATTACTTCAAAATTGCTTGCTCTTTTACATAAAAGCCATTACTATAGGCCAATTAACAGAATAATGACCAGGGAGACAGTATCTCATTGGCTTAATTAGTTGCATGGCTGGCCAAATTTCATTGTGTATGTTTATCTGAATTCAAGCTTTGAGTTTTACAAAATAGAGACTATGACAAGTTACTACAGTGATTCTCTCATACCATAACCTACACTTCATTTCAAAACATGAGCATTTTAAAATAAGGCTAACATTGTACAAGCTTTCATGAAGCATCAAAATCACACAAAATCATACTCACAAATAAGCACTGTTTTTTCTACTACCATGATGCTTAATCATGCTGTGAGAAAGGGCAAAATTCTTATTCCATAGAAGACATGGGAAAAATTCAAATGGATTTACAGAACACCATACCTTAACTCTGCTATTTCCTTTGCTACACACGTTTAGACATTGTCACTCACCACCTTTGTTTCCCAATGCCTTCCAAATCAAATTTTCAACAAGAGCAAAATACCTAAAGGAACCTCCATTTCAGTAGGACAAGAAAACGTCAAGTGTCTGTCTCCAAATGACTCAATCTCATTGCAGAACCACTGTGACTTAGTAATAATTTTGTCCATGACTATTACTCTGCTGTGATGTCCCTGGTAAAGTTTATTAGAATGACTTCCAGTTATCACACATGAAGAAGAAAATAAGCTTCCTCTCTAATTTTCTTCTACCTTGAGCTCTTTAACCTTTAGAAAAGAAACTTTTGGAATTAAATTCTCATTGAGTAAAATACGGTGCATTCACATAGCATTATTTCTAGTAGCTGGATTAGCCAGAGACAATTGCATGAGATGTCTCTGTCCCTCATCTGGAATTCAACAACAGCATTTCAATCAGTGCAACCAGCTTCCTTCCACTGTCTGCCTTGGAGGTCACTGCAGACGCCTTAAAAATAAAGCTGGTCATTACTATCCAACATAAAATATTTATAGTAAGAAATACCTTGACCAAAGGCATTTCATATAGCACAGGGCATTTAATTTTAGTTCCAACACCAGCTTGTGAAGTTTCTGAGGGCTTCAGTGTTTTTTGTCTTACATTTAACTCCTGTTATCTTCCTTGATAATATTGTGTGCTTATATTCTGAAAAATATTCTGTTGACACAACCTTGCACTAGAATCCACAAAATTAGTAGTACTGTATTTTTCTGTATCTCACTGCTGATCTTTATTGTTTAATCCTACAGGAATATCATGTTTTTATAGCTTAGATTTTTGCTGAACCAAATTAATGAAAAGATTCCACTGCAAAATACCTGGAAACAGCACTGGAGAAATTTCATTTTCTCAGCATTAATTTTTTGTAAAATTAGTGTGGTTGCACCATTCTGCAGCAATGATTCGTAAAGGAAATGATGAGGTTAAATGTACTGAAAATCTGACATGTTCCCTGAACAACAAGGGAACTCAAGGCAAATGTTACAGTATTACTGACAACAGCAGTAGTGCTTGTTTAAGCATTTGCTTCATAAACATTAAAATGGAGTATTAAAAAAGAAAAAATTACACAGGCCTCTCTGCCTGAATCAGCCTTCTTGTGCTGTTTCTCTCTATTCTCTTTTAAAATAAAAGCCTGTCTGCAATAGCTGCTTTTGAGCCTTGGTGTTCTCTTCAGTGGCACCTCCTGACAGATGCCCCTGCCCTTGAAGGCTTTCTCCTTGACATGAAGAAGATTTTAATTATTGCTTGCCTTCCAATATCACCTCCTGCCCTCAGTAACTGCACAATGAACAAAACATAAGGAAGTTTCTGAACTGAAGACAGTATGTTCTGTCCTGTAGCACTACAGGAAAGGCACATCACTGGCAGGTGAGAGTGTTGGGTTTGTTCATTCATGGGGGTTTGTGTGGTTGTGCATTTTATCCAGTTCACTGGCAAACTCAGGCTAAGAGATCTGAAGACTCATGGCCACAGAGATGCACACACTGTTTGCCCGGAGTGGGACAGACTGGAAGGAACCTCAGATGCTGTGAGACTGGACTGTTGATGATTAATGACTCAAACATCCAACCACTTTCAGTAACCACAGAGGTGCTGCAAGAGACTGGACTATTGGTGCTAATGGTTCAAACAACCAGGGTGCTTTACTGGTGATGCACAGAGTGGCCTCCCAGGTGCAGAAGGGCCTGAGGCTACAAACTGGGTTTCCAGATAAGGGAAAAGGCTGATAAGAAGCAAATCCTTCCAGGTGAGATAAATCCTTCCTATCATGCCAATGTCCTCTCTCACATGATAACTCAGCTGCGAAAACTCCCCTCCCAAGTGCTGGGACATTCACTGGTAGGATGAAGTATTCAGCTTGGCTGATGGGCCGTGGTTGATTCAACTACACAAACTTCAGAGACAGCAGCAGCATCTAGGAAGATGTGGGAGTTGTCCAGTGATCCAGTATGATCTCCTCCAGGAGAGGCACAGGGGGCATTCCCACCTAGCCTCAGCATAATAAACCCCATGGACATGGTGTTTTGCAGACTTTCTCCCCCACCTCTTGATGGATACAGTCTACAACCACCATCTTGACAAGACTGCAATCACTGAGAAGACTGGAAGAGAACCAACAGGATGCTGTTGGAATCTGCAGAGTCGTGATATTTTTTCAACTTCATGTGTTTCTCTGTCATTCTTTTTTTCTTTCCCCCCCCACTGTTTCCTCTCCATCTTTCTACCTCTTGTCTGCTGTCTTCCCTACAATCCTTAATGGCAGCTGAATCAAAAAAAGCTATAATTATAACTCATATCCAGCATAAAAAACAAAACAAAACAAAACACCTTCATGTTTGTCTCTTGTTCTGTTGATGTCTGCTTGCAGAGGCCAGGTGAAATCCTCAGGTTTCATAGTGTGATTCTGTAGTAGTTTCACACCAAGCATTGTGTTACAAGATTATACCAAAGTGAGAGACTGAGCTGTGTAAAGCATCCTCTCTTGGATCTTATTTTGCTTTCATTTCCCATCAGTTCTGTCAATATTCTGTCTTCAGTATCCTCATAGATTTTATCCAGCTTGGATCCATGAAAAAGAACATGGAGGAAAGCCTGTTCTCTCCTAAAAAGATGTCAGATGGAAAAATCTGGGGAATTTTCCAAAGAAAATTGTCAGGAGAGTTTAGGTCACTATTTGAAGTGACAGGAGGCAGACATACTCATTACAAAGTAGCTGCCATGGCTAAACCTCTGACTGTCAACACTTTCAAAAGAAAGAATGACTACTTTTCCTCATGTGAGTTTTTAAATTTAATAACCAAGAAAAAACAGTGGCAGCCAAGCACCATTGGTGGCAACTGTGTAGCTGTCTATTGGTACCCACAGGAATAATTAGAGTAAACTGGAATGCTAAAAGCCAAGACTAGGGAGACATGTACAGAGTTTTAGTTGAAAAGCTTAAGAAAAAATTCTGTTACCATGAAATAGATTTTTAGTGCTCTGAAGGGTTCATAATCACAATGCACATTTGAGCACATTAGAAGTGGCTGAAATAAAAAAGAAACGAAACCTTATGTTTTCAAGTGCCCAGAAAATAAGCTGAAGGATAAGATATATAATCCTTGAGGTGAACTGAGTCTCCAGGCAGCAAAGCTGCACGAAGAAGTAGGAACTCTGTTTGTGGCTCAAGCCATAGTTTCACAGAGTAACCACCCAGGGGACACCCAGTGCCCGTATGGCTCAGCTCAGACAACACTCAATGCCAGAGAAACCTTCAACAGCTCACAGCTGGCAGGAAGTCGATTTTTGCTCTTTTTATAATTCCTTTAAGGATAAAAGTAAGTGGGGGGTTCTTTTCTAGAAACTCAGAGAAAGTTTGAAGAAAAGGTTTGAAGAGTGGTATTTAAAAAGAGAAGAGGAAGAAATAGACAAAATTCTGACTTCTCCAATTCTGGAATGTCCTTTCAAAACATCTTTCTTATATCTCTCTTCCACTGAAGAAGTAGCTGCAGCACTAAAGCCAACAACAATTGGAGTTATAAAGAGAGCAGAAACCACATTAAACTAAGTATTAGCCTCAAAAATTAAACTCTAGAAAATAAGATCTCCCACATGTATGAAAGGGTTAAATCTCAACAGCAAATCACTACCAAGCATGTTGTGTGCACTGGGTGTTAGCAAGTGGCAAAGGAAGGAATAACTTCCAACACTCTCAGCTGCAGAACTCAACAGTAAAATGAGGAAGAAAGAGGAAGAAAACAGATGGAAAGGCACCAGTGGCCCCACAGCTCTGAGCATGCAGTGCAAGACCTTCCGGGCCCATCTCAATCTGCTGTTTGATTCAATCTTTATTAGGGTTCAGAGACACCAAGGCTATTCTGCTTTTGATAGAAGTGACCATGTCTTCACCTCCAAAGAGGTGTCTGGAATGATGTTGTGGGTGACACACTGGTGGCTCAGCAACCACAGCACTAACTCTATCATGACAGGAATTGTCTAACAGTGATAGCAGTAGCATATCCCATCAGCTTCTACACCCTATGGGCACAGTTTGCCTTCTGAGTAGTGATGTTTGTGTGCATGGTCTCCTCCTTTCAAAAAGGAGCTCTACGCTCTTTTTCAACGATGAACTAGAAATGCCTCAAATTATGAGAAAGGAGTGGGGACTAAACCAGAGAAATTAGGTAGTTTATATTTAAAGGTGCATGTGTCAATTCAGACTAACAAGTAAAAAACCTACTGGGTATTACAGAATTTGTAAATAACATGATTAAAAGAGAAACAAACAGGTTTGGGTTAGGGCTAGTTTTTGTTTTTTATTTTTTTTAATACCATCTTAAAAGCTAGAGAAAGACGGACAGAAGCATTGTTTTTCTCACTAACTATGGAAATGGGATTGTTCCTTACTGAGACACTGAAGGGTAGCAGTAACAGACTTGTAGACATAGTTTTCACATTTTTTTTTGTTTGTAATCATTGTCTAAATAAACCATACATGTTTACCTCCACTAATCTTGCCTGAAAAGATTTTTGCCTCTATTACTTCTCAAGTCAGCCCTAATAATTCCAACTATTTGAGAGTATGCAGTAATATTCTACAACACATTTCTGACTGTGGGGGTCCTAGTAATGCAAAATCTCTGTACTACTTCCGCATTTGCATTTGGTTTTGCAGACTGAGTAATATTTCTCTCAATCTACATCTTTATGTCAATCATGTAGAAGTGGAAGTCCAGCTGAGGCTTTGGCAGAAAGGGAGGATTGCTTCAAGTGCTCTACAGCATCATGAAGCATTTAATTTGTGGGGTTTTTTTGACCTGTTAAAAGCTGATAATTCTTATCTGTGCTACTGCTGCCTGTTTCGTTGCCCCAGCCCCCTCACAACACTGCAGTTCATTTTTTCAGTCAGTGGACAAAGATTTTCATTTATCCTCATTGAATCATAGCCTATTTATTTCAGTCCATTTAAACACATTTAGATCTCATTTTCATTGAGATCCTTTTGAATGCCACCCCTCTTATCTAAGCATTTTCTGTTCTTCCCAGCTTAGACTTTTATGAAAATCTGTCAGGCATTCTTTCTCATTTTTCAGCCAAGTCTTTGTTCAGAAGAAGTCTGAAGCCCATACTGTGCCACTCAATACGTGTGACCAAGCTGGAGGTGAACCAGTGATTGCTATTCCCTGCGGCTGGTTTTCTCAAGACCTGTGTCATGGGTTTTGGTAGTTTCCCCTGGACAGCATTATGCTAGTCTGCCTATGAGCATACCATGGGGACAGTGCAAATAAACACACTAAAGCTGAAATATTACATCTCCGCTTTTTCCCTTTACCACAAAGCTATTTACACTGTAATTGAAGGAAATTAGACTGGTCTGATATGATCTATTCTTGGCAAACCTATGTTGCCAGTTACTTACCATTTTATGAACTTCTTGGCATTGTCCCAGAATATGTACCTTAGCAAAATGCTGATAGCAAAATTTGGTTGTATCTCAGTGGCAGAAAGTCAAGAGAGGACCTCCAGAACCCGTCTGTTTTTCTGTATTTGTCATCTCTACCAATATCATGGCTCAAAAATTCCCATGACTGCACTCCCTCCCTTCTTTGTCTGTTTGAAGAACAGCCAAAGCGACGTGGGCAAAAATTTTAGTGCAACTCCTCACTTCTCTTAGCTGAATGTGCTCAACCACACATGGGTCATTTGTACCACTAAGGACACCTCTACTAAGGACATTCTGTGTGGAGAGACCTTTGTATGTCGCTGCTTCAGAAAAATTGCAGCTTCACTCTGATGTTTTATAAGGTTAATAGTTTGACTGACAACTTTATTTCACTTCATGTTGGTTGGCATTGAACCAGCTGTGCAAACTCTTTTCTGATGGTCTGGGGATAAAGATGGGGAAGAGGGAACATGAGGAGAAAGGACAGGATAATAACATATTCAGGCACAGCAATGTGCAAAACACATGGGTAATGTGTGTCATTAAGAGAGATATCACAAATGCTTGTGGCAGGCACATGAGAAGACAAAAATGGCCAGATCTGTGTGTGAATTGCAGAAGCGCAGTGAACACAGCCATAACTCATGTTCATTTCTTTGTTGATTTAAAAAATGTTGTACCCAAATGTCTGGGTTTTACCTTCATGAAGAGAGGGGAAAATACTCTGCCTGAACCCCTGTGGTCTTGTGCTCTAACAGTAGTGGCAGACAAACCAAAGTGGGTCTGGAGATGCTTGCAGGTGGATTTGTCTTCTCCATTAAACAGAGGGTCTAATCCCACCAGCATAAATGCCAACATGTGAATAGTGGAGTCTATTTATTCTGCTTCTAGTCAGTGAAAAACCATGGGCACAGCTTGTGGGGTTCTGAGCTTCTCAGGTACGTCTTATTTTTGCCCAGCTGAGCACAGTACCAGAGCCACTGCGGGTACCAGCGCACCAACAAGAATAAAAACAGTACTACTGCCTTCTCCCCTTTTCCACTCTGTAAAATTTTGAAAGAGGAAGCTGAAACATGATCCTACTCCCTTATATTCTGCCTCTTCTCTTCTTATCTTTTTTTTTTTTTTTTTGTCATACTACAGCATTCTGTATTTCTTCCCATCATTAAGCCATTTGTGTGAAATACTGAACTGATCAATGTGGCATTTTCCCCTAAACTCTTTCAGGAAATGCTGCATCTTACCAGTGGGATGCTTTCGAATAATTTAATCTCCTTAGTATAATTAAAGTTACATTCTGAAGTTAGCACTTATTTTCCCTAGAGACACTCATCAAAATGTCAAGTGTTCTTTCTAGTGGAACAGCAGTCCCATACTACAAACAAATACATTTCTCCACTGTTGCTTGCAAGTAGGAGACCTTTGCCTCTATTCTTTGTCACTTCATTTTTAACATGAGCAAATAGTGCATGAAATATTAAACAGTCTTTATGCAGAATGACAGAATATTTTAAAAAGCTCAAAGAAAAGAAATGAAGCATCATAGTTAACAATGCTTAGAAGCATTTTTTTGTATTTTACTAATGATTTAAGTGTGACTCTTAAATGAAGTTTAAATGCTTATTTAAATACAGAACAAATATTATGAAACAAAATATTTGCTTCCCTTAGCTTTTTCAGGGGACTATTTCGCCTTAAAGAAAAGCAGGGTTGTGGTGCCACCACCTGGAGAGCTGCAGCAATTTTGTCTGTAGATCAAGTTTCTGACAGTTGCTAGGACTGAATACACAAATTTACAGCTGAGTCTTGGGGGCAAAACTCTATTTAAAATTATAAGGACTGACCTTTTCCTGCAACCTTCATCTCTGGGTCGCATGACAATAATTATCTATTCTGAAATCCAAAAGTAACAGGTAGAATGTATGTCTACAGCCACATTACTTTGTACCATTGGCCAGATTTTACAGAATGTATTTGAGATTCTTTTATTAGCTGTTATTAATTTAAAGGAAAACCCAGCTAGAAGTTATGGTATGCATTTAGGGAACTTAATAAATTTCAGCTATAACCTGCGTTATGTCTGAAGGTCTTGCTTCTGTTCAGCATGTTATTATTATTTATAATTGCTTTTCTTGCTCAATTTGGATGTAATGTACAGTATAGTGTTAGCCAGAGATAAAGATAAGACTGTTAAATATCTGTTGATCATTAACTTCCCCCCAACTGAGCTAGAGATAAAGATAGAACAGTTAAATATCTGTTGATCATTAGCTTCCTCCTCCTAAGTTGTTGTATATAAGTCATTAAAGTATTGTAGGAAACAGTGTATATTTGTGCAAGGTCAAAGCCTAATACTGTCCTATCTAACCTAGGCCTCTGGGAAGCATGCATTTAGTCTAAGCTCATCAGGTAAGATCCTCCCTAATCACTGGAGACAGAGAGGCACTGCTGGAATTCTTTTCCCTGCAACAATTTCCTAAACCTCATGCAACAAACTATCCACTGGAAAAGCCCGTCTGTCCTCACCAACCCTAGACACAGCCTGCATACCCTTCACCCAGTAGATAACTCAACTTGCAGATGGCCAAACGCCTGGTGGTCGTACCTTATCCTGTTTCTCACAACATAAAACGATCATATAAGCTAGTGGAAGCAATTTCTCTATGCTATACAACAGAAGTCTAGTGAATGAGAGGTATATCTGTGAATTTTAGGCACATCTTTGGAGGAAAACAGGTCTCTAACCAAATCTGTCAAGATGTTGCCTTTATTCCCACTAGTGGCATTCACATACATATGTATTAGTCATAACTACTCTACACTTCCTGCAGCTAATCCTCCTGTTTATCACTTTGCTCTCAATGCTCCTATTATAAGATCACCACACACGGGGGGAATGACTGTCTGACAACACTGATTAGTTTAATCCACAACATAATTTCATTAGTATCTTGTAAGTATACTTGACGTTTAAACAGTCCCATTTCATAGTTTGCAAACATTCCAACCGTGGCACATCAATGCCATGCAAGGTTAGTTGCTCTTACTAATCTACTAAAGGAAGCCTACTGCTTTTGTATGTAATGGAAAACCACAACAAATTTCTTTCATTTATTGGTCTGTTGTATCAAGCATGCATAATCTTTAATCTGTTAACAAAATTTTCAGGTGAACCTCCTCAAACCCTACATGCTCTTATTTTGTGTATGTCCATTATCTATTAAATCTAAAGCCCAGAGCCTTCAGCAGTTTCCTATGCACAGGCTGACAAACAGCAGTGCAGCCACCCAGACATCCCAAGGATGCCTTTGGGAGATTGTGCCACCAACATGCATGAGCTCTCTATCTTCTGATAAGCCAAAATTGTCAAGGACGAGTTTGGTGGGGCTTTTTAACCCATTATCAAGAAACTGGACCTCTGTGGTTTTAGTTGTTTAAATAACCTTCAGTGTCAGACATGTACCATTATGGTGTCCAGGTGTCTGTGTATGGGATGATTCTGAAGGATGAGTTACATGGCATGGTTCTGGATTCAGAAGTACCAGAAAACATGTCCATCACAGCAGTTATCAGTTGTTACAAGAGCCCCTGCAGTGCTTCTGTCATGGACCAGCCCAGACCCTCCTAAAGGGTTCCTGGAGCAGGTTCAGCCATCCCTACTGCCACCCTGCTGGGTATCTGAATTGGTCCTCCCCACCTGCACCTGGTCTGGGCATCGCTGTCCCACATCTCTTCCAACCCAGAGTGTGAGAGATGTCTTGGCTGGCATGGCCCAGATTCAGGCAAGCCAGCCTGCCTTCATGGGCAGATCACAAGACAACAGCCCAAGGTGGGTAGTCTACTGAGAGTAGGCTCTTAATAGCGATTTTTTTTCATTCCTTAGCTTCATCAGAGGGGTAATTTATTTATTTGCTAGCATTTTCTTTATCTGTAGAATGAGGTTTACAGTATGTAACCTTTTGCAAGGTCCTACTTGGACATCTCATGTGGACAGCCAAGATGATTAGACAGCGGATATTTGTAAAGGGATGTGTCATGATTTAACCCCAGCCAGCAACTAAACACTACATTTAGTCCCCCTGATGGGAAGGGGAAGAGAATCAGAAGAGTAAAAGCTAGAAAACCTGTGTGTTGAGATAAAACCTGTTTAGGTAAAGCAAGAGCCATGCATGCAAACAAAGTAAAAAGGAAATTGATTCAGCATTTTGCTTGGGCAGGCAGATGTCCAGCCTTTGCTGTGGCCCCATCAGATGTATTGATGACTAGGGAAGATAATCAGCATCCCTCTGAATGTCTTCTTCTTCCTTCTTCTCCCAGCTTTGTATGCTGAGAATGATACCACATGGTATTGGATATCCTTGTGGTCAACTGTCCCTGCTGTGTCATCTCCCAGCTTCCCATGTACCCCCAGGAAAGGATGGGGGAAGGTGTTTTTAAGATTTATTCCACTTCACATTATCCTACTCTGATTTAATTGGCAATAAACTCAATTAATTTTGCCAAGTTAGGTCTGTTTTCCACTTGAGAGTGATCAATGAGTGAGCTCTCCCTGTCCTTTTCTCAACTCATGAGACTTTCATTATAGTTTCTCTACCCTGTCCACTTGAGGAAGGCAGTGATAGAGTGGCTTTGGTGGACACCTGGCTTCGAGCCAGGGTCAAACTATTACAAGTACAAATCCAAAACATAGTCAAGTATTAGGCATTGTGAAGAAAATTAACTCTAGCACAGTCAAAACGAGCACAGTATGGTATGAAAATGATGGATTTGAACCCCAGGGTAGGGAACTAGCTATGAAGAGGAATATTTTCCTCTTTTCATCTTCCAGCAATTTAGCAATACCTGACAGGAACACTAATCTGTAAGGCTAAAAATACCATGTCCTCCTTTAATATGAAATAAATCTTAAATATAGAAAAGCCCAAAGTAATGACATCACTGTTATCCAAATTCATAAGGATGTCACTGAATGTGGTGTTTCAGCTGTGGTGGAAAATAGTCTTTCTCAGTGGGTACAAATGGAAGCATCAGTCACCTGCAATAGCTACACCACTTCCTGCAGCAAAGGAAACCTGGTCGTTTTTGATACACCAACCATACTAATGTGAATTTATTTCATTCTTGAGTCTCCAGTGGAGTTTGTAACAGTTGATCCTGCCCAGGTTTTTTTCTCACTGCACAAGCTGTTAGACTTTTCAGTGTCACACATACAGGCTAAAAGTATGAAAGAAAATGGCTCAAAATGCTAAATATAACACCAAAAGGTCTAGAGAGAGACAACATATCAAGATAAACTCTCATTGATTTAATAAATGGACTGCATTCTTGGATATAAAGCACTCTTGGATGTTCCTAGAACTACTACTAGTACATATTCATAATCTCTGAATTTACAGTATGGAATGAAGAATAATACAGAAAAAGGAGGAGTTCTAAGGAAAAAGTGTTGTTGGTAAAAACTGTTGAAGGTTCTGAGACCAATATACTTTAAGTTACTGTGTTCTTATCAAGAAGTATGATGTGATAATGTTCCTCAGAAAGGACACAGAGAAAGAGCTAGTCTTGACCTTTTAATTTGAGGGAAAGAAAAAAGAAGTATGAATGTTTTTATTAGGAATACTGATATGTATTTCCTCTAGAATGAGGTGAAAACCCATCCAGCCTTATGCAAAATTAATGATAGTATTTTAAAAGATGCTTAGCTTGCATCAGTTGACTTTTGGTTTGGGGTATTTTTTTGTCTTACTGCTATTATTAATTTCTAGGATTTCAGTCTCCTGAGGCTACTCAATGGCCAATTTGCAGAGCCTGCTGTAATTAACCCTGCTGGGTAACAGCCTGGTGATGACAGTGCTCTTGCATTTTAGAAAGAAGAATGTCAGCATGGACATAATCTCACCCATTTCCAGAGAGGGGTGAGATTATGTCCATGGATTATCACAAAATCTGTACTGGCTGGTTAGGGAGTCAATTTTTATTGACCCTTCTTCACCACTTCGGCACTCTGTAGTTGATGTGTGGTTTGGAGAATGAGTATTTATATCTCATCCAGATCTGAGACCTCTCTAATGAAGCAACAGAGGCTCCCATCTCAGGAAACATTGAATACTTCTTAACTATCATGTTATTCTCATCAGTGCAGTGAATGTCTGTTTTCAACTTCAATCTTTTAAGCTGGATAAAGAGAAACAAAGACTTTTTCCTCAAAGTAGTTCATACATGCGATACGAAACAGCATTTTACTTTTTCAGTACTTTTGTCCGCTGGATTCCTATCCTGACTGCTTTGTAAAGATGTCTGCTTTCACATCACAGCAGTGTCTGCCACGCTGTTTACAAACCCAAGCCATCTGCCTTGGCTTATTGCTGAGCACGGACAAAAAGTTGAGTGTTCCCTGTGCAGAGGATGCCAATCCAGCCTGGCTGGATCCCTCTCCACACCCACAAGTTGCTCACTGTGCCCAGACCTCCTCACACTCTCCCCGCCCTTGGCTGCTTCCACCTGCTCTGAGTCACTCACACAGACACCCACACAATTAGACTTCCACCTTTGTTTAATCATTGCTCAGAGTCCTTTAATTTAAACTGGCACTTTGCACTGCCAGGCACAGATTTATGTGGGCACAGCACACAGTCACTGCCAAGAGCTCCTGCACTGCATGCAGGCAGGATTGCTCGCCTTTCTCTTTTTTAGTCAGTATTTGCCTCTATATGCATGCAACAGTTTTCCTGTACTGCCTTGCTCCCCAGGGAAGACCACTGCCTTCCTATGATATTATGTTCTGCCTAAGGCTGGTGGTAAAGCTTTGGTTTGTGCAGAAAAAAGTACCTTGTGAACTTCCACGTGGTATAAATCAGTGCTCAGATACTGTGAGGGTGAATGCCATGAAAACATATCCAAATCAGCATTGAATTTGACCCTTTTTTTTTTTCCCATGTGGTCTGCTGGAGACTCAAAGCTTAAATCTATTCCTTCACTGAAGTAAGCATCTGCAGCCTGCTAAACGGCTGATTTACTATAGTACTGCTCATGAGCATTTAGATTATTAACATTTAAAATATATTTTTAATTTATTTTAGGAAAAATTAATAAATTTGAGAAATGAACCTCTGAAAATGAGATTAATTTTGGATAAATATATTCACATAAATAATGTTTCTGGCTTCAACAAATTTAGTTTAATAAGGACATTTATGGCTATGACATAGATCAAGAAAAGAAACCTGAATTACTTAACTTGGCTCCAAAACTCAGCAAATTGTATGATCATGAAATATTTAAGTTCCCACTGTAATGCTTTTCTGTGCTATAAATAAAGAAATGCTTTGAACTGTCTATAAATCTATCCTTCCAAATGTTGAATTCAGCTGTTAAAAATGGCTTATCCTAAAAGAAATATGGAAGAGTTTTTGAGAGCTGAAATCAGTACCTCTCTCAGTTCCAGTGTAGAATATCACAAGCAAGCACATGCTTAACAACAGCCACCTCTTTCCAAATATAAAGCGGAAGCAAGAGAGGTCTGACGGCTGCTTTGACACCAGGTCTGTACACAGCAATTGAAGTGTCTCTGAAACACGCCCATTTCCACTCACAGTTTTCACTGTTTCACCACGGCTGTGCACCAAGATAACAAAAAATATATCTTATCCCCTAAATTCAGCTTTTATTGCAAGTACCAGCCTGTAAGAGGAAACAACTTGGAGAACCTTTGAACCAAATCTTTTACTCTATTTTTGAAAAGGTTATCACATCTAGAGTTTAATTGGTATCGTTCAACATCACTTTGGCCCTATAATTCTTTGGCTTAGAATATACTCACTGGGGGGAAAGTCCTCACTGGGGGGAAAAATGACCAAAGGGTTTCTACAACTAGTTCCTGAAGAATTTATTTTAAAAACCACATAAATACTTATCAAGCTTGAACTTGCAGGATGGGTTTGAACTGGCAAGTAATATGGGATTATAGAAATGAAAAAGGTTTATTTGAGTATAATTTCTTCCTAAGAATAAAGAGCGATTACACTAATAAAGACTAAAATTCCAGGAGAAATTACATCCATAACATTAAAAACAAGACATATAGAAGTCTACATGGTGGGTGACATTACAAACCCAGTCCACCCTCGTGCTCGTGCTCACCTGCCACCAGCCTTCATCCAGAACCCACCCAGCTGCTGCAGGGTGGGTATGGAGCATGTCTCCAGGCACACACCAGAGCCAGGGTCATCTGCCTGCTGTCAGCATCCCTCAAGCACTGTGTGCATCACCACAGCCTGTCAGCTATCTGATGCTGCTGAGAAACCCTGTCACCAGGACAGAATACTCAGGATCTTGTGAATCCAACTTGAAGCCCGCACTACAGACATCAGAGGTTCTATGAGGATGAGGGAAGACCATGCCTGGAACTAGCTATATTTCCAGGGCACAGTAGCACAGTGCATGATTCCTGAGTCTACATGGCATTAATGTTGTTCCTTTGAATGGGTCTGCTCAAGCCCCCATGTGCATCGTTTTTCAAAAGCCATCCTTCTGCCTGGCCTATGTGGTGGTGTGCTCTCCCCAGCACCAGCCCCAGCCAAAGCCATAATCACCAGTGGGGGCTGTGATGGCTGCATCCAGCTTACCCTGGACTTTGGGCCATGGATGAAACCTGGCAGCCAGGAGCTGTCTGGACCACTGACCCACACATCTTGCTGCTGTGCAACTGTGGCTGTAAGGCAGTCACCTCCCCCCATAAACAGTGGGCAGCCCAGGGCCTGGGAATGCTGGGCTGCACACCAGGATCTCCTCCTGAGCAGAATGTCTGCCCAGGTTACACTCGAGGGTGAGTGATTCCTTGCTGCAGCACATTCTCAGGAAGTGATGAACTGCCTGCTAAGCTTTGATATCTCAGCTGAGTGACACAAAGGACTGATTGTGTACATAAAATCCTTCAGACATAAACCACTGTCCAAGTCTGTGCTGCTAGGATTGGATCCAGCCCCACCTTTGCTGATCTTTCCCTTGCAGTTTGCAAGTTGCCCATGGCTCTGTATGCCAATGTAAGATGCCTGGCAATAGCATTTACCTGCCAAAGACGTACAAAAATTACCCTGAGACCTAGTTGTTGATAGTTCTTATCTCTGTTCAAGTCCAGAAAAATCAAGTAGAGGAGTCTCTAGACCAGGATTCTCCTTCAAATGACAATAGCTGCATCTGGCACAAAATTTGACTTTTTCAGTGTTGGAGCAAGGCACAGTGGATTGGCGTGATGTTGGGCAAGGCCCATTTTCCTTGACGGCATGCCATCGGACAGTTCCCTCTGCCCTGGATGTCAGAGATGTCCATAACACATCATAAAAGGCCTGTAGCCCTGGAGTGATGATCCAGCTCTTCATCTCAAAGTGTGTACCTTCATGCTTTCCTAGTGTCTTCTAGTGTCCTGGTCAGCCAAGCAGCTTGACCCTTCAAGAGCTAAACAGACATGGCTGAAGGAACTCCCCCTTCACCAGGGAGGGTGCCAGAATTTCCCTCTTATGAGAAGACCATTTGTGTAGTGTTAAGGTTTTGAGCCCTGAAGCATGGTCAGTATAGGGGCATACGGGAAGAGAAAAAAGTCTAAAAATCCAAGTTTCTACAGTGAGGGAGTTCGTGGCTCATACTGGATGAACTACAATTGCAGACATGTAAAAATATCAGTGATAATGGACTAAAGCTGGAGTTCAATACAAGTAAAGATGTTGTTAATTGAAGAATCTGACTAAAACTGTGACCTCCTCTAAAAGTAGCTCTGCATGTCAGACTCAGCATCAGGAGTATCTCCCAAACCCAAGAAAGTGATTACACAGCTAAGCATTGAAGAAGTCTTGTCCCGGGCTCTGAGTGCCCAGTCATGGACCCCTGACTCATGGATAGAAAAGGATATAGCTTTTATTTCCTTGTTCAGAAGGAAAAGAATTAATTTATTTCTCTTGAAGAGATCTACCACTGTAAATCATAGAATCACAGGATGAGTAAGGCTGGAAGGAACGACAGTGAGTCCACAAATGGGGTATTGCCATTTAACTAATAAGCCATAGATGTGCGGGAAAAGAAAGGAGTAATTTTTTTGTCATAGTCAGAAGAGACATGTCACATGATGGGTTCTCCAAGCAGAGACAATGTATAAATGGTGGAGTTGCTTTTAAGTATCCATTAGTGACCTATCTCCTTTCTCACTCAATTGTACTATTCACTCTAATTCACAAATGATTTTTACCCAGCAGCGTTTGGATTTAAAGCACTAATGCTTCTATTCAAAGTAAAAGAATACATTTGAAGGATGAGACACATATTAAAAAGTTTAAATCTAAACAGAATAGTACATTTTTTTTGGAAGTGAATGACTTTAAGAAATCTTATTCTAGGGGGCAATTTTATTTTAATTTTGTCTCATACAGAATGTATATATTTTGGAAATGTCCACAGTTTCAACAAAATACAGACATCCCAGGCGCAGACTCTCTTATCCCAGAACTGCTATGGTGTCTGCTCACCATGGGATGGGAGTAGAGTGTGCCTGGCATAGCAATGATCTGGGAAGCTTATGTACTAACTGCTTAAATGTAAACCATATTTCTTTCCAAATCCTTTTCTAATCTGTGTCTGATAAGACTGAGCAATAAAAATTCTAGCTTGACCTCTCCAGACTTACAGATATTTTCTTGATGCTGAGCACAGGACATTTCTAGGAATTAACTTCCTTATGTGTTCTTTATTTAAGAAAATTCCTATTAAACAAGTTTAGCTGACAAGTACAAAGTGAGTGATAAGTCTAATATACTTCAATGTTTTTGGGTTTTTTGCCAGTGTTTTTCTGATGGAAAGATCTTTCCTTGTTCATTCAAAAATCTTTGCATGAATCAAAAGACAAGCAAATTCAGGGTTTTTAGATATCAGCAGTCACCACTACAGGTCCCATCGAAACAACTTAAAAAACAATGGCAAATGACAGCAGGGATGATGGCTGAATTAACAGCCAATTAATTATTGTTTCCTTGTGAGAATTAATACAAATCTAGTAACAGAACTAGTTATTTCCTGGAAGTAGGATTGTTCAGAAAACATTAGCCTGAAATGTTTCAGCCATCACTGAAAACACTGTGTGCTGAAGGAATGATGGTCTCCTTCACAAGCTAGTTTAACAGAAGAGACTATGAGCTTGAACTAACCACACTACCTATACATAGAACTAGAAAGAGAACAAAGTCTTAGGTTATAGATCTTGATGGGTTTAAATCCTTCAGATGAGTGATTTCCAATCTCTTTCAAGTTATGGAGAGCTACCAACATTCAAAACCTCTCAGGAAGCTTCAAGATATTGACAGCAGTCTCCTGGACTTGAAACTAAAATTCTGTTGTTCTGTTGTTTTCCATGGCCTCCTGCCTGTCACCCTGCAGCAACCCACTGAGCTGCCATAGGAGTGGCAGAGGGGAGGGAACTGTTGGTTTTCTGTCAAGCTAGTCAAAATTACATCTGTCTCTGTAAGGATTCACAAAAGAACAAAGCATGCAGCTAAACAAGAAAAGCATTCTCATAGATGTATGAGAGGATAATATATGCTGGCTGAAGCCCTGATAAGATGTGATAATATTTTCTGATAAACTTCTTGCTCACATTTACCCACACACATCTGGCCCTCAGTGAGAGGAGCACAACATTTCATTTATTTAAAACGTAAAGAGTTTAATTACAAAAAATAATTTATATGGCACCAGTGAGTGCACTGGGAAAATGATGGACACTTTTGAAAGCAATGAAAAGGAAACTGGGTTTGCAGGATTTTCCTGTTAGTCACACATCTGTTTTACCATTCCCACGATGTTTCCAGGTGTTTGGCTGAGTTATTTGCTTGGCCATACAGATACCAAACGCATGTCAAGTGACCCAGTTATTCTTCTTTAAAGAATCCTGCCTGTAGAGCCTCAGCTCCTCATACGCCTTGCTGCTGCTGCGTGGGATTACAGACAGCTCTTTATTATCTGTGACTTACGTCATGGTTGGCTAACTGTACAAACGCAGCCAGTGCATTGTGCAGTGCCTGTGGATCCAGCTCAACACTCCTGTGTTCTGTGCTCACTGCCAGGGCTGTTGTCCCATCTTGGGTAGTCAGCGTTGCATACAAATACTTTGTTTTTGCCACTAACTCTGCAGCTGAATTGCTTAATACGAGTGCTAAAACCTCAGTTTGCTACAAGTCAGAGGGGTTTTGTTACCACTTCCAATGGGTTCAGTGCATGTGCACTCCTGGATGCTTGTTCCCTACTGGGCCATTGCTGCTTGTGTGGTTTTGGCACTGGCCAAACACCTGGCACGGACAAAAGTCACTCACTCACCCTCCCCTGCCACAGTTGGGCAGAGGAGAGAAAAATTAAATGAGGGCATCATGAGTTGAGATAAGGACCAGGAGAAAACACTTCAAAGGCAAAACAGGCTCAACTTACGGGTGCAAAGTGAGTTTATTGCAACCAAATCAGAGGAGGATGATGAGAAATAAAATAAGCCCTTAAAAACACCTTTTCTTCCCCCAACCCCTCCCTCCTTCCCACTGACAGCTCAGGGAGACAGGGCACGGGGCTTTGGTCACTTCATCACCCGAGGTTTCCTTTCACTGCCCAGGGAGAGGAGTCCTTCCCCTGTGAGGCTGTGGGATCCCTCCCACGGGACACAGCTCCCAGTGAACTTCCCAGCATGGTTCCAATCTCATGAGCAGCAGTCCTCCCAAAACTGCTGCAACCTGAGTCCCTCCCACGGGCACACAGCCCTCCCAAAACTGCTGTGGCGTGGGTCTCTCTGCCCACAGGGTGCAGTCCTCCAAGGACAGGCTGCTCCAGCCTGGAAGCAAGGCCCCTCTCTCCCCTGGGTCTCCCACAGGATCACAGCCTCCTGCAGGTATCCGTCCACCTGCTCCAGCATGGACACCTTCCCCACAGGCTGTGGGTGGATTTCTGCATCCCCCTGGATCCCCATGGGCTGTGCATGGATCTCTGCATCTTCCTGGATCCCCATGGGCTGTGGGTGGATCTCTGCATCCCCCATGGATCCCCATGGGCTACAGGTGGATCTCTGCATCCCCCATGGATCCCCATCGGCTGCAGGACACAGCAGCCTCACCATGGTCTCACCCCAGCCTGCAGAGGAATCTCAGCTCCAGTGCTTGGAGCACCTCCTCCACTCCTCCCCTCCTGCCCTGACCTTGGTGTCTCCACGGTGTTTTCCTCACATGTTCTCACCTCCTCCTCTTCTCTGGCTAGGAAAAGCTGTGCCCCACTTTGTTTCGATTTTCTTATCAAATCTGTTATTACAGAGACATTGCCAACACCTCTAACGGGCCCAGGCTCAGCCAGCAGTGTGTCCATCCTCAGAGCCATCAGGGACTGGCTCTGTTGGACATGGTGGAAGCTTCTGGCAGCTTCTCACAGAAGCCATCCCTGTGGCCCTCCCCGCTACCAAAACCAGGCCATGTAAAATCAACACACTGCTGTTGGTCAGATCTTGGTTTTTGGAATTATGAGTTTTTGTATTTTTTGTTATTATCATCTTAAGCATCATTTCTCTGTTTCAGAGAGTTGCAGGTTGGTCACTGAAGCTTCAGAGCAGAGCCTTTGAGAGAACAAGAACGAATTCTTACCAACTGCAGAGCTCCTAAGGGACTTGGGAGGGAATACATGGTCACAGGGAATGGGAACAGACTTGATTTATTAAAGTACAGTGTGCTTTGTCCATGACCTGGTGGTCTATAACAGAATCTCTGAAGTCACAGGCAGTCCCTGGAGTAAGTTATGTTTCAAAAAGGTGCAGTTTACTTTCAGTAAAGCTACAAAATTGTTGCTGTAAGGCTTCTGAGTCCTTCTTTCCTGTGGCAGTAGTGGTGATGTCCAGTAAAAGTGGGCAAGTAGGACATCTAAAATTCAACTATTTACTTTCAAATAATGCATGTGAAGGACATGCTTTACATACTTAAAGCCACAGCAACCCTCTGTGGATACCAACCCATCCCCAGGAAGATGCCCCAGGTGAAGGGAGAGGGCTGCCTTGCTGTCCCCTCATCCTGCCTAGCTCCTTGGCTGAGAAATTGTAGTAAAGGGCCAGAATTGTACAGTGTCACTTTAAGACAGAGAAGAGTTAATGAGACTGACTGAGAAAACATGAGCTGGATGCCTTATTTGTCTTGCACCTGGCTTGAGCGAGGACTATCAACTGAATAATGTCTGGACTGCAGCTGAGGACTCACAGCCCCAGGTTGTTTCACCTGCCCCTCTGTACTAGTCAATGGCCACACTCCCCTCACCATGAAAAACAAACCCTGTTAGAAACCGAGTTGATTAAGAAGAAAATGATAGGTGCAACGAGCCTCTGATGAGAAAGCCTTTATTGCCACTTCATAATGTGGAGTAGCACCAAAGTGTTTGTTCTAATTTTTTTGTCAACTATAAATCCTGACTGGAAGTAACTGAGATGTTCATTAATCCCCATATAGATATTAACATACATACCTCTGAGGATGGAACTGAGGGACAACATGGGGCATGTAAAGCATGCACATCATATGTCTCCAAACCCCACCTATAATATGTGGTTCCATTCCCGTGGGACAGGCCAGAATCTGTGGTGTAAAGCGAGAGAGCAGAATATATTGGAGGGAGGAAACACCTCTGGAAGAGGAAAACATGTCTGCCTGCTTGGGATCTGTCAATGGGCTGTGTCTCTCCTCCACTCCAAGAGGCTCTTCTAGGTGAGCTTTTTGCCTCCAAATGTGTTCATGTAGATCCATGAACATTCATTTGTGCATATGTACATATAGTGGTAACAAATCTCCCTCACTATACTTCCTGTTGTGCCACGTGTTAACACTCTTTAATTAGTGTATCAGCATGCATCACCTGCAATCCTGAACTTGCTTTCCGGTTGCTTCAATAAACCACACTGTTCATGAATCTGGATCGTGTAAATCCATACTGAATGTGATCATACCTGTGGTACTAAATTGGAAAATTGGATTATTTGTGCATCTGTGCTCAGCCAATTTTTTCTTTGGAGCTCAACCAAAAGACTTACAGTGTTAACTAGCTAAAATCAGAAATTTAGCCCAGACACACCCAGCTCTTCTGATCTGAAGACCAGCTGGAACACAGGGAGGTTTGTCTTCTGCTGAGTTCCTATACCCTTAATGCAACAGGAGTGAGACAGCCCTGGCTGTGAAGTCCTATCTTGCTGCCCTGGGAAATTCCCATGGTGCTGGCCCTGGGAAGCTGCTAACCCCTACTGTGCCCTGCCATGTGTAGGGCACAAGAAAGAAAACCCTTCTGAAATGCAGCTGTCTGTCGTCTGTGTCCAGCATCTCCACACCAGCTTTCTATCAGTTGAGGTATGCCAAGATCCATGTGCAGCCTGGTGACATCAAGCAAAGCACACTGAAAGGAGAGGACTTCAAAGATTCCCGGGTTTTTAACCTTGTTTTGAATGGCTCTAGCGCTCTGACATGGCACTCTGTGAATGCCATAAAAAATGGATTTGTTAGTCAGGAGAAAAAAATATTTATCATTCCTTTGTTTCTACTATCAAACCACAAGAAGAAAACCCCAAGCACTCCACAGACTTACATTATCAAAGCTCAGATGGAAACAAACCTCCATGAGAAAATCTCAGAAAACTTCAAAAATATTCCACTCAGAGCATTAAAAAATCTGAAAACCTAGCAGGACTTGTAATGCACATTTTATTTTTATGGACTATCTCTGAAGTGGTATTCCACAACATACCAGTGAGGCCAAAGTCTGACATCAGTACAAAGGATTAAAAGGAGACTGATTCCAGACACTGGCTCCACAAGACTTATATTTTACAATGGGACAATTTAAAATTTGCAGACTAACAGCAGATCTCACTATGGCTTCTCACATGGAATCAGCTCTGCAGAATGTAATGTCAGGGAACATCCTTCTCACTCTGCTCCTCATGGCAGTTCAAGGAAGATGGATGTGATCCATCCTACAGCTGACTAACTCTGGTGCTGACCAGCAGGAATCAAGGTTTGGCCCTGCTCTCAAATCTTTCTTCATTAGGAAGAAGAGAGGTACACTAATAGACAGTGCTAACAGAAAGTCTTGCCATTTCCTGTGGCTGGTTTGGACCCTCACAAAAAGGCATAATCCAGCAGGTAAGGCTTTCCTCCTTGGACGTCCCAACCCAAAGGTCACTTCAGTCAATGGAGAACACTTCTGCTAATTACACTGAGTGCTGAACCACAGACAAGTGATTCAGCACCTAGTGCCTGTTCTCTGGCACCAAGACTTCACCTCTTCTGGCCAGGGCTGAAACTGGGAAAGGGAAGCTGAACACCAGCCTTCTTTATGACTGGTTCTCTCCCAACCAAAGTTGAGAAACACACATACCTATACTGTTACTCCCAACAGAGGGAAAAATGCAGAAATGAACTGGGAGGGAACAATATCCATCTTTTTAACCACATAGGACTAAAAAGTAAGTTGGTAAACTCATAGCTTAATCCTCTCTCTACTGCAAATCCAATCTGTCAGCAACAGTTTTGGAGCCCTTTTACTTTTGTTATGAAACAACAGCTGTATTTTTTGGCATTTATCAAAAAGGTATTGCTATGCTCTACCCCCTCTTCAAAAATTAAATCTTCATTTCCAAAAAAAATATTACGACTGTGCCTGTGGTAATAAATGATGTTTCCTATATCATCAATGTCTCCTTCAAGCAAATTGCCTCAGCCATGAGATAACAGCTCAGTCCAAGAGAGGCAACAGTAACACAGTACTGAAATAGATTAAGCATCATAGATTTCTTCTTCACTCCTTTATATTTATTCATGACTGTGGACTTTTACCCTATTAATCCCAAATCTACCCACCTTTCTCATTAAAAAAACCAAAAACAAAACAAAAAGAAAACCAGCAAAAAAGCCTCAAAGACATAGGGAAATAATCAGTCTCATTAAATACATTTAAAAAAAAAAAAAAAAAGAGAGATAAAGGAGGCTAGTTGTAAATAAAATTGTGTCCTGGACCATGTTATTTTAAAAGTCCCAAGAGAGCAAAAGTTGTTAATTTGGCAGCAAATTCCAGTGAATCTAAACAGTGAATAAGCTGCAGATAACACTAGTTATGATGATACTTCGAATGTTACTGCTGCAGCTGCCAAAACACTTTCTATAGCTCTATTCTGTGACAATGTTTTTATCAAGAATTCAAAAGAAATAGCATCATTTCAACAGGCTGACTTACGTGTTTATATGCCTATATTTAAACAGATACTGTCAAGCTTCATTCCTACAAAGCTTTAAGAATACTACAGACTTCTCAGTGAAAAAAGTGGAACACTTAAAAAAAGTTGCAATTGCAGCAGGAAATAAAGATCTTTTAATTAAAAGATTCTTAGTCAACAAAGATCACTGAGATATGAGCACACAGGCATATTTTTGTAATTCTCAGTCTAAAAAATATCTGCCAGGTTTAACTATTCTAACAGAGTCCATGCAAAACAGAAAAGTCATTGCAAAAATCCATCTGCATAACCAGGGCCAATCATATACTTCATGCACCCAGAAGTTAAATCACCTTCCTTCCTGCCCCAACAGTATTTCAGCAGCTACAGTGTGGTCCCACTTCTCTGCATAAGATTTGAAGGTTTTATAACGGTACTTGTGAATAGCAAATGATGTTTTTCAAAGTTGAAAGAAATAGAGTAGCATTTTTCAAAAAATGAATGCATTGTCAAAAGTGATACATTCCTGGCATTAATCTGTCACTGTAATTTCTTTCACGAAGTTGTTACTTGTATCAAAATGCATTGGAATAACTCAGTGGCCTCTACCATATACTGCATGGATTCCTACCATGGTCTAAAGAGGCTCACCCTAAAAGGCTCCAGAATTTTGCAGCAAGTCTTTTTCCAGACTATTATCCCTGGATATTTCAAAATCTATGGACTGACATTGTAACTCCTGATTAGCTCTGACAAGGGTAAATGTTAGGTTTTTCTTCATATCCTACAAAAAGACTGGGTTTTTGCTAATATTAGACCTATTGTAACACAGGAAAATCCAAGTCAATGACAGTGATGGTTTTATTACACTGATACTTGCTTTGAGTATTTTGTTCATTTGTTGTGAAAACGTTGTGTCCACTGCGCGATTATCTACAGAGTTTTAGAAAAGAAGAGATGAAGCTTTCAAAGTGTTCTCCTGCTGCTTTTATAGGCTCCTTGTTTAATTCTCCTCATTTACTCTAAGCAAAGAATGTGATAGAAGTGAACTTCTCAGAAAATTCTTTATTACATTTCAACTAGATATAATTCATGGAAAGTACATTAATGGTATATTTGGGAGATATTTATTCACAAATATTGTTACTTATTATTATGGAATATCTAACCAAGGGAAGAAAGCAGGAAATGGAACTTTCCAAGCTCCACTTTATAGATTTATTTTTCCTTATATTGTATAAAACAAAATAGGTTCATTCTAACAGAAGCAAAAATACCCTCTTGACTATAGCAACTTCATTGTGCTGTGTTTTCAGGGGAGCTTGTCAGCAGCTGTCTGATCAACTCTGATCTTGATTCCCACTGTAAACATCAAAGATGCTTTTTGTGGTTTACCATAAAAAAAGCATCAGACTTCAACAAGCGCTCTTTTGGGTTGTAGTTTTCTGGAGAAAACAAACTGCAGAAATCCTGTCTGCAGAAGTGCTAGAAGATATCCAAAGTTTCTGCAGTTTCTGCTTCCCTGTTCCAACAACCTTTGGTTAATCCTCTTGTTTCTCTTACCAAAGTTGCACCATTTAGACTTTTACACAGACAAATTTATCTCAAAACCTGTATAGTGGCTTGAGTGCCAAACTTGAAACACTTAATATTGGACACAAAAGCATCTGTCCAACTCTCCTTTCCCATACAGCTGACCAGACCTTCAACAGACCCTAAAAATACAATGGTTCTATGGATGTTGTGTCAGATTCTGTACTTGGTTACACACAGCTAATGTTCACAGTGTTAACCTACCAACACAACAGAGTGGGATTTGTACTGATGAGAACTGAACACAAACCTGCATTTTTAGAATTTCTGAAACCATCACAGCTTCCTTGAATGTCTGTTTAGCAAAGAATAATCTTAATGCTGTGCTTGATTTAGGCAATATTGACAGTCCCTACTGTTGACATCAATTCATTCCTCAGAGAAGACAATTAGAAATTCACTTCAGCCACAATAGAACTGTATCTTAGTTGAAAGGTGTATCTGCAATAAAAATTGCCAAGAATGTGACATGCCCTCTATGCAGTCACCATGAAGACACAAAGACCCACGACCTATGTACAGGGCTGTTAGAACACCACATATCTTCATTTCATTAGGCTGTTCTCAAAGCAGTAAGAAAACGCTCCGCATCACAGAACATCAAAAGCTTTCCTAAAACGTTAATGGTATGTGTACTCCAAAGACTTGCTCCAAATCTGTCAAAGGTCAGGAAAAAAAGGAATTTAGGAAGAGATTACCTTTTTCTTTTAATGAACACTTCTGTGTAATCCATTTGCCACCGTGATATAATTGTAACTTGGTTAGAGAATCACATCATGTGTTAAACAAATGAAACACTTGCTTAACATATTATATATTTTTATGCAAATATGTTGAAATAGTTGTGACTGGCACTTGGATTGTATCTGGTGAGTTGTGACAGTGGCATATAATATATGACTGCATTTTACATGTGTAACGCACTGGCCAAGTTTGCTTGTATTTTTATAAAACATTTAAAAAATAAGATCCATAAATAAATAATATAGATATTAGGTACTAGTGAGCATAAATACCTGTAAAATAGACAGCATTAATACATAAAGTGGACAGGCTAGTTAGTGCTGGTTTGCACGGATTAAAACTCAATACATCTTTTCTGTTACAGTGATCATTTTATATAACGTGATCCCCATAGCATCACAAAAACATGGATGCCCTGAGGGACTCTCTGAGTAAGTGTCTCCATGAAACAGCTTGCCTTGAGACCAGTCCTGCCCTGCAGCAAGGGAGATGTCTAAACACAGTCCCTCTGTCTCAGAGAGGATGGCTGAGCCGGGTTTACCACTAAACCCTGAAGTACCTACTGGGATCTGCTCTCCCAGGTGCTCACCAGGATGCTCTCCAGTGTACCTGCTGGAAACACTGCTGGCATAACCACCCAGCCCAGAAGGTTCCCTGCTCACCATGCCACCCTCAGCTGAAAACCTTATGACAACTTCCATAAAAATAGATTAAATAACACAGGATTCTAGGTGTCATTGCTGAAAAAGAGACTTTTATCGCAATGAGTAATGTTCAGGTACCAATAATTATGCTTTGTATACACATACTGTTCCTGTAGGGAAATAAACAAAACTAAGCCTATGTAGCCAGTTATCAGGCAAAATGCAAAGGGAAGAAAGGAATCTTTGTCTATGCCTTTCATGTTTTTTTCCTATGTCTTTTAATAGTTTTAGTGTTTGGAGTGCCAAAGTACTGTTGAAACCCATATAATTGCATTGCATAAGGTTACTGCAGATACATTCATTATTTCTGATTATCAGAAAGAACAACTTAAATCTCAAAACATATACTGAGTGTTGAGAAAAAATCTAGGCCACAAGAATGTTCAGAATAACTTTAAGCTACAAGGCAATGACAGTTTCTTCTCCATCTATAAAAGAGGATTTCTTTTCATGTATCCAAGATCATACCCTACTTTTCAGCTTTAAAATTCATCAGCTTTTTCCTATAAAAAAAGAATAAACCTCTCAAGGCCTTTTCTAAAATATTAACTAGCAAGTGGATTGTCTTCAGGTTCTCTGAATCATCTTGCGGGAGATGCCATATCTTCCTAAGTTACACTGCTGCCAAATGTTTTTGCCAAGTGAAAGGAGAACCAGTATTCACTGTTAGGAGTGGCATTTTGTCAAAATTTATCATTGCCATGGTAAATGTTATCACTTTGGTCAATCTACTGCAATTTAAATATTTTAAACTTCTAAAATATTAAAGATATATAATTTTTGAAGATTATGAATTTTTATTTATTTCCTAAAACTGTTTAGAAATACATTCTGTAAACTCTTCTACATCTTTCATCTATTTATGCCTTTTATAGTAAAGTCATCGCTTTATCACCTCTCTACTGAACAGAATTACTATCATAGATTGTATGAACAAGGACTCTAATTCTCCTGTACTCCCTCTTTTTCTTCCTCTTCCAGCCCACCACCTTCCTTTCATGATCCTCACCTTTTAGTGACAGAAAAATGGTATGTAACACAAGAGATAAATTGTCCTCAGCTACTATGATTTCAGCTTTCATAGTATTCTGAAGTCAAATCTAATCTAACTAACCTAACAATTCCTTTCAGTGTGTAAAAAATATGATGCTTAAGGAATGCTTATTTATGAATATGTTACTGCTTTAACCTGAGCAAATGAAGAACAGCAACAATTCAGCCTTCATCTCTCCTTATGCATGGAATTCACTGTTGATTTCAAATATGAAACTATTGGTTACTGAATGTAACTCTATACTGGAGTAAAAAGATGCTATTCCGTTTGGCATAATTCCACTTATTTTTATATTAGAGATCTATTTTCTCTCTTTTTTTTCCTTAATTCTGGTAGTTTCTAGCTTTAATTGTCATTAGAGTTTGCCTTGCAAGTGCTATCAAATTCTTTAAAAGACAGAATTAGCACACTTCAAGGATTAAGTCTGAATTTAAATATTTAGTACTTTGCATAAAAGTGACCCAGTTTCAAAAACATTATCAGGAAAATTCCACATACGGCTGCAAACCTGGCGTTGCTTTCTACGTATGGTTACTTACACCATGAGCAATTTCCAATCTAATTCAAGAGGATCTATGAGAACTACTAGAAATATGTTTCTCCACATGCATTTTTAGGAACCAATTTAGGGTATTTCAGAAACATGGAGTCATACAGGAAATCAGACTTTAAAGCTTTTGTTAATTCTGGGGACTAGACATCTCCATTTTGAATGTGATACACGGCTGACATATCACTTTCTTCATCATGTTAGAGATCAACCAGGAAGACTCCCATTCCAAAAAAACATCTTTTCTGGTGGCCTAGCTGAAGCTTTGAGTAGCTAGGTTTGATGAGGAAAAATTCTGAAATGACAGGAAATAGAAATCATTGCTCTGGTCTTTAAAAATGAAAATACTGAAGAACACTTGACATATGACATAAAAAAAAGTATTTATTACATTTATTTCAACAGATTTTGACAAGCACTACCACCAGGATTTTCAAAGGGGTTTGTCTGGGCAATAGCTGGAGCTGCATCACAGAAAATGCAATGTCAGGCCATTCAGAGTGACCTGGAAGAGCTTGAGAAGTGGCCCATGGGAACCTCATGAGGTTTAATAAGAACAAGTGCCCGGTGCTGCACCTGGGTCAGAGCAAACCCCAGTATCAATCCAGGCTGGGGATGGACAGATCAGAGCAGCCCTGCCCAGAAGGACTTGGGGGTGCTGTGGCTGAGAGGCTGGACATGACCCAGCCATGGGCACTCCCAGCCCAGAGAGCCAAACGTGTGCTGGGCTGCATCCAGAGCAGTGTGGGCAGCAGGGCAGGGAGGGGATTCTGCCCCTCTGCTTTGCTCTGCTGAGACCCCACCTGCAGTGCTGCATCCAGCTCTGGGAGCTGGCACAGGAAGGATCTGTTGCAGTAGTTACAGAGGAGCGCTATGAGGATGACGAAAAGGATGGAGCACATCTCTTGTGAAGAAAAGCTAAGACACCTGGGGTTGTTCAGCCTGGAGAATAGAAGGTTCTGGGGAGACCTTACTCTCCCAGTACCTAAAATGGGCAGATTCAGACTAGATATAAGAAAGGAATTTTTTACCATGAGTATTGTGAGACACTGGAACAGGTTTCTCAGACAGGTGGAAGATATCCCATCCTTGGGGCTTATTCAACATCAGGCTGGACTAGGCTCTGAGCAACCTGATGCAATTAAAGATCTCCCTGCTCATTGAAGGGACTAGCTGACCTTTAAAGGTCCCTCACAACTCAAATATTGTATGATTCTCTGAAGAGAGGAGATACACAGTGATGCAGCTGCCCTGGACCAAGCTTCACTGTGCACAGGCCCATTGTGCAAAAATGGATTTAAGGACACCTGGTAAGTGCTGGAAAGGGAAGCTCTGTGGCTGAGGTGGAAAACTCTGAGCTGGGCCACAGCAGCATGCACACAATGCACAGTAGTCACCCCAATGGAGCTCCTGGATAATGCATGCTTGGTAAATAACTGTATTTCCTTAATTAAGGCAAAATTGCCTGGAGAGGTGATAAGGTGATAGTAAGTTATTAAAATGACAGGTTGCTATATCAGTTTTTCAGGGAGGGAGAAGACTCTAAACACATGTGGAATAATTACAGACTATAAGGAGGTTACAATGAATACGCAGAGTTGCTCCTGGTGGGCATCACAGAAAAGGATTAGGTTGACTTCCGGACAGAGTGCTTCAGAGCACTTCAGGATGAAGGTGAGCCTGCTGCACTTCACACTGCAAGGGCCTTGTAAGGTGACAGACAAGAAAGAATGAGTATATATGAGAATTTATATGTGCTGAATTTCTGATCATATGTTTTCATCTGTTAGAAGAATATAATGAATCTTTAATAATAATTTTATTATTGATATTATACAGAACATTTATTCTCCTGTCCAATACCAATGGCTTTGTAAGGGTTGATAAATGTTTGCACTTTACTTTGGATAGCTATCTTATAAAAATACTAAGTACAGATCTAAAAGCTGGGGAGCAACATGCCATAGAATCATATATATCTTGGGCAAGACAAGAGAGTTTCTTACAAGGGAAAAATGACGTTATTTTTCTATCTGGTTGAAATCTACATCTTCTGCAGAAAAGTGCTATCATTTGGAAATGCATTCCTGTTGATCTACTCTAGAAGCAGAGGGAAAAATGAAAGCCACAAAACAAAAGTTCAGATGAAAATCAAACTAGAAAGATCTATACCCACAAAGGGGCTAAGAAAGAATGTCAGAAATTGCAACCCAACAGAAACGTATTTTTCTGAGAAATCTTTGAATTGTTGATGGAGTTTCCTTAAAAAGAAGGATCTTATCTTACCTAAGTGATATAATATTATTCAATGAAAACTGCTGAGCTTTGTAAATGGCAAAAGAAGAGATAAAAATGTGGAAAAGTTCTCAGGTAATAAATCACATCCTTGAGGCAACACAGGTACTATGTTTGTCCACTTGAACTAGTGCGATTCTTTAGTAAAGCACTAGACTATGATCTGTGAATATTTATCTCAGCAAATAATAGCGCACTGTACCATATGTATTATTGATTGTGCAGCAATAGTAGGTTATGTTGTCAGTAGGCTGACTGGTCTTTAACATACAGCTTCATATGTAGCACCAATTTCACACCAAAAGACATGTCAACTGCTAGATGAATTGCTGTGGTTGTTCAGCCCTCGGAACAAACCCCTATAAAATAAGGAATATGTGAAATGCTTCTGCATGTACTTGTAATGTTTTCTTACTTAGTGCATTTGGATTGGAGGACTCCTTATACCTCCATTCTCCTGGGATACAAGAATCAAATCTGGACCACAGAAAAATATTAAATAATTAGCTTTGTTTTCTCACCAGTTTAGGTTGGAAGCTTTTGTAGCAGAAATAGGACAGCAGAGGTATCACTAGGGCTCATGGTCTTGTGTTTGCCTTCATGGAGGTCTGCTGAATGTTGATGGTCTTGTTTGGGGGGGACATAACTCTGCACATTCCTGGTGTTCTAACACCAACTAGGGTATCTAAGTGTCATTGGTATAAGGAGAAATCAGCGTATAGAGGATGCCTTAATCCCAATAATGTATTAATAACATATTTTAGCCAGGCCTAGGGAGAACTCTTTTTCTGCATAGCAACAATATTTAGACTTATCTACCTGGCAGTTTCCTGGATAAAGTATTACTGAGCCATCCTCTTGACACAATTTGCTTCAATATTCCATTTTGTTGATTATTCAAATTAAGCCTTTCCCACAGTTTAACACAATTATTACCAGTCTTCCAGCATGGTAGGTATTTTGCAGCAAGTTTTGATGCAAGTTTTCTTCACCAATTATTCTGATGTGAATACTTTACACTTGTGTGTGTAGTGACAGGTCACTGTTAAAGATTATGACAAATTAAAGAGGTTTCTGTGAACACAGTAGAACTTCATGCAAAAAAATCTGTACAATGTTCACCATGGGTCTGCCAAGCGCCATCATCACCCAGAATCATTCTGTTTGCCTCTTATTTGGTGAACACTGGGAATCATGGAAAGGTGGCTTAATAAACACATGACAATCTGTAAGAGAGTCACAGAATGAAGTTATGAGATCTTTTATCTCTGGGGCACATAAATTGAATCTCTAACTACAATAGCTCATTTGTAGTGTGTTTAGTACCCACACTTGTCTCCATAAGACCTATGAAATAAAATTCTTCAAATATTTTAATTAAAATAAGAAATTACATCTGAGGGGGAAAAAATTACAGTTTCTATAAATTAGCCATTGTGAATTAAACACTATTCTCTAAAATCTGTGGCAACTTTATGGGTAGATTATAACCTGTAGAATGGAAACCCATATGTTCCCCATTTCAGTCTCTCAGTATGTTGGGTTATTTCACTAATTTATTTTATTCTAAGGATGAACAATTTGTGTAAAAATCACCCGTTTTTATAAACCTCTTTTTGTTTCGGAAGGAGATTAATATAAAAAATTTTAAGTTATGAAGACAAGAAAGTTACCGGGATTTTATTCTCAGCATAACTAGGTGTTGTTACTTTTCTGTTTGCTTTGTATGGACAGCGATTGACATCTGAGCAACAGAAAACAACTTGTCTGGGAAATTTCTGATACAGGTGTATATGTACTGCATATCCTGGAATTGTCTGGGTTAGCCTGGTTTTGTCTGTTGTTTCTGATTTCCTTAAAGGAGGTTATAACCTCAGAATTACAAATGAAAAATTCTAGTAACTCTAACAACCTCAGTAATTACTAAGTAAGCTCATTTTAACGTAATTGAAGGGCACTTAGAGGGTTTTGCATATAGTTATGTAGAAAAACAACCTCTCAACCTCTTCTGCCAGCATATTGAAAGGCAGGGATTCTTTCTTCAAATTCCTTAGCTGCGTGCTCAAACTACCTGGTAAATCATTTGGGCAGTGGTTGAACATGCAGCATTAAACTTGTTGCTAAAATTATAACAGCTATGAAGTTCAAATGAAATCTGTTAATCCAGGTGGGGGAGAAGGTTTAAGCAGGAGAAAAAGGATTTGTCATGATTACAATAGAGATGTAAGGTTACAAGGATATGAAAGAGGTCATCTAGCCCATCCTCCCGCTCAGAGGTATATACCATCTCTAAGAGATGCTTAATCTCTTCTTGAATCACCTTCACTGGAGAAACACTTCGTATAATCTGATCCAGGGTTTAAATACACATAACAGAAAGGATTTTTTTTTATCTACAGCATATCCTGTGCTATTCTTCAAGAATACATCCAGCCTAAATTGACCTCTATTTCTGCAAGACCAGCTTGACATCAGGTTGTATTAAGTGTAATTATCGTATATATTATGGCAATTTTCACAGCACTATTATTGCACATTTCAATATTTTAATTTTCATTTGTGAGTTTAATATTTCAATTATGACATTTAATCCTGCTGATATATTAGTTTTTGGGAATTGTAACTTTCTTCTGCATGCCCAGTATATCTTTTTAACAGCATGTTAGGAAGAAGGAAAAATGTCTTTTTTAAAAAGAAACTTTGAAAAAAAAAAAGTCCTGTGAATGAGCTTTTGAGGGCACTCTACAGAGCATCTCATTGTTACAAAGTCCAAAGGAGATAAAATGAAACTTGCTTATCTTTCAGAAGCTTTTCTGCCATTTGCCTGGATGGCAATGCTGCACTAAAAAGGGAGAAACCCAGTTATACCTTTGCCAGAGGAAATAATAAAAATAAGAAAGGATCTTTCTTAGAGTAAGCTGTGTGACTCAGCTGGTACTTTATAGCACTTTACAAGTATGTCTCAGAAGTTTAGTGATCAGAACTTAATACAGATACATTTCTTTAAGATGACAGAAGAGCACAACTTCAAAACATTTCCTACCCACCTTCAGAGCTAAACATAAAAAGCAGTTTTCTCCCCAGTATATTTTCACTGCCTGTCTACTACTTAGTACAAGTATAAAAAGCTTAAATGTATTTAAATATATTTCACTGGGTGGACCCAAAAATATTCTAAGTGTTTCTTCCTTTATGCACTTATGTAGTGAGCTTGGAAACATTGGAACTCAATTACGAGTATTTAGGTGAAAAACTTTACACTGTATGCACGGTGTATTGAGGCATGCTCATATTTTAAAATAACTGCTCTCCTGTGCCACCTGCAGCTGTCTGTGACTGTAGCCATGCCAGGCCTTTCAGCCTTCAAAGGTGCCTCTGTCACTATGACAGATTTTATGCTTCCAGCTTGAGAGAGATGGAGATCTCCTGCTACCTGCTCCACAGGAAAAGGACTTGCCCAAACACTGGTGCCTGTTGGAGTCCTTCCACACAAAAGTGCAGCTTCTCCCCACTTATATTTTGATCCTGAGAGATGTCTGTGCCACAGAATCCAATCTGGTACAGCTTATTTCTTAAAAATGGGCAGGATTTCACTGCCATAAAATGCCTGGTATTTCAGAGTTGCACTCCTATACACTGAATCAAAAGCAATCCTTGATTTCAAATGATCTCAAAGTAGCAGTTCAGCTGCAACTGTACTGAGGTAAACATCTGCTTTGACTGGGAAGTTACTGCAATAAGTTCTTCAAGTCATAACATTTCATTCTCATTGCTTTGGCAAAGTAAGAAGTTGTAAGACATTCGCCTAGGGACTGGAAGACAGTAAAGTTTTTAAATTTTAGAAGTTTTATCATTTCTGAAACCCAGGAAAAAGGAACACTATTTGACCATAATCCTTTAATATAAAAAAATAACACATGGGTTGTTTTACTAAAAAAAGGTAGGGTATTAATAACTTTCAGCTATTCTGGTTGTTACAATAAATAGTTACAATGTCTAAGATTCTTTCTTAACTTTAAAGACAAAAAACACTATGCTTGCTGCACTTATAAATTATAAGAGCTCCCTAAACACAAATAACATTTGTTAAAATACTCCTAAAAGCCTTAATTTTGATACAGACATGAAACTTAATATTTCAAACACACAATGGATCAGAATAGTTGGCATATATCATTTCTCTCCAGTTTCCAAGATGAAAAAATAGGAAATGCAGTGAGACTTGCAATGGTATAGAAGTGGATAAATGCTTTCAAATTTATTTTTCCTCTGACATTAATGAAGACAAAAACATGCATGAATCCATTTGCATGCAAATTTATTAATTTTTCCAATGAATCTGTCAAATTATTAGACAACAACTGTATTTAAAGAAAATAATTTTATGTAGCAGTGATTTTTTTTATAAGACAACTTCTACTACTTTTTATTCTCAGAAGACCTGATGAAAGTTAGTTTTTTGAAAAAACACAGGGAACAAAAATGTATCTGACTACTTTGTAGGAGGATATGGATGAAAGGTGCTGTTTTAATTACTTTGATTTTTAAAAAAGTTTTCTCACTATTTCACTTCATAAAATTATGCTTCATTATAGTTACAAGTGGGCAACAGTTGCACAATCAAGGTACCAGTAGAAGGATATCTACTATAAGAGGTCTATGCTAGTGCTTGCAAGAAACCTTGGGATTGCTGTGCTGTCATACTCATTTCAATGTTTCTGTCTTCCAGGATTTGTGTAACCAAATCCATGGCTTGTCTTCCTTTAGAATAAATATACTTTTAGCTTGAATTTAGGCCCTGACTATTGCATGATTGAGGAACTGCAAACAGCTCTTTTTGCATTTTTTTCACTTGTACGTTGAGGAGCAGGAATTTTCAGGATAGAACTCTGTGTACTCGGGCATATTACCAAGCCTGGTGTCTGTCTGGATGTTGACACAGTATGATGGCATGCAGTTCTAGCTAGTTACACAAATGTTACACCGGTCATATGAAAGGATATCAGAAAGGGGTGAAACCACAAAAAAAGCATATTGACTATCTACATCAATTCAAATTTCAACATAGTAATGAACTAAAGTTCTTTGTGTTAAGACAAAAATACACTATTTATAAATACCTGGTTTTGCTAACACTGTGTACTACTAGTGCAGAAACCTACAAACAGCTATAGAATAAGATTTAGGTAAAGTAAAGAAACCCCTCTGTTTATACAAGGAGGAATAGTTCAACATGATTTGTTGCAGAAGTCTTACTGGTAGTGCAAAGATTACATGAAAATATTAGATTAAGCTCTAAAACAGATGCATGCGTGCCAAAATTATTTTCAGAGGTAATATGTCACTGGATATTTCCTTCTGACATAGAAGTCAAATTAGGTAGAAGAAGGACATAAGACATGTGTGTTTACCACTCAGTCAAATTTCCTGACTGGAACAACGTTTTACCACAATTCCTCTGAGATTTTTCCTGAAGACTTGGAGAGGAGTGCAAAGAGAGAAAAGGAAGAAGGAAGAGGAGAGTGAAGGTTAATATAAATATCCACAGTTTAGTTGTTCTGGGCTAACCTGTAGGCAGCAAGAAGCTTGGACAGAAGTTCATCTTCTCCTCAGTTTTCCTCCACAGCAGTTTGCTATCTAGTAGGAATTCTGCCTGTCTTTAGAACAATCAATAGGGAAGCATAATAAAACATGACCCCAGATACATAGCTGCCCTGGGCCAGATACTCAGCAGCATATGGAATGAGTAAGAGAATACGTAACGTATGTGCCAGAGCTATAATGACCACATTACTGTCTACTGCAACAAGCACACCTACCTTTCTTATTCTTTAGTGCTTCCCCTATTATTCTGCAACTTTTGAACTAGTGTAGTTTTTCTTGGACTGCCATTTTCACCTTAAGGACACATTATAACTAATCCCATCAAGCACAGAAGTAGCTATGAATATAGGGAAGAGCAAAAGATGTTGCCACCACTACTAGAAATTCAGAGCTGGAGTGAAGGGCATGGTAAGAGAGGGAGGTGTGCTTTTCCCAAAAGCACTTTGTTTCTCTCATGTCTCCTGGTTTGAAAAGATTGAAATACATTCGCACTCTTTTCACTTCTTGACTCCTTTATCTACCCAGAAACGCTATGATTTTATGCATGCAGAAGCTCTTTAGAGTGCAGCTCAACCTGGAATAAGAATGTAGTAAATGAAATAACAATGTTATTTCTACCGTAGCATTTGCTTTGGAGACACTTTGCTCAGTGATTACTTCTCTCCACACTTTTTGGCTAACCATTCAAACCAGTAGAAGTGTACTAAAACTTGTGGAGTGTTGGTATTTCAACACATGGAGTGATGGTGCCTGCAAGAGCAGAGATGAACGATCCTGGGTAGCTCACTGACAGCTCTATCAAATTAGACATATGACAAGCACATCTGAGCTTTACAGCAACATACAGCACCTACATTCTCTATACAGAGAAAGCTATTATACTTAGACGTACTTGTTTAAATCTGAAAATCTAATCATCTAAGTTGTTTCTAATATATAATTAGTTAATTATAATCCCCAAAGCATTGCTACTCAAATGAGTCATCTGTTAACTTGTTGAAGATTACAAACAGATTTGTAGTCATTTAAAACAATGGAATCTAGAACGCGTGTATGGAAGGTAAAATGTTAGTTAGAGTGCCCAGTTGAAAACATTTTGACTCTCAGATAAGGCAGCTATGCAAAATTATGAATATTACAATAGTTCATTATTCAGAGGCAGTTACACCAAAATCAGATTTTTATATATAGTAATGCAGTGGGAAATACATTAAAGTATTTTATGTCCAAGTAAGGCAGTTCTCTTATTATTACTTTCTGACACTCCTTTTAGTGCAATTACCCAGGAAGTGCTGTGTGCATCAGGGGGTAGCTTTAAACTGATAAAATATAGATGAAGAGAAGCTTAAAAGGAAAAAAGAACAGGAAGGGATCTGAGAGAACTCAGCTGAACTGTTTTCACCAAGGTACTGAAGTGGAGAAGACAAGCCTATCAGTCTAAGTGGGAAACAGGGATGTCAAATTAGTTCAGGCTCTTCTTGCAGATTTTCTTAACCTTAAGCAAAAAAAATCATCTATTATTATTAAATTTGCTTTTTTCTGGCAACAGGTTCTCATGATGACCTGAGAAGATATAGATGTATAATGTCTTCTTTTAAAATTTGTTTCTATATAATAAATATGTTGACTTACGTTTTTTATCTTACAAGTGACCACATGTTCCTTTTAACTGACTGTTGACTGACCTGTTCACACATTTGATACCAGATGCATTCATAGAAACAGAAATATATTTTCAGATTTGAGCTTTAAAAAGAAATAATTTAATATCAGTATGATTATAAATGTGCACTGTGATTAATCATATTTGTTCACTAGGGCTGTGAAATATTTAAATACTTAATAATAAATGAATTCTAAGTTATCAAGAGCAATATGTACTGATGCTCTTGATGCATAAAAAGTAGACACATACAGCTCTTGGAATTCTGTAAACATTACTTTAGAAGCCATGAATAGGCTTTCTAAAAATTATCAGAATAATTCTATGTTGGGAGCCAATAAAATGCTATATTCTAATAATAAAATTTTCCCATACCTCAGTTAAAAATGTGTGACTAGATTTTGGAACTCAAAACTTTATCCTTCTCTTTAAAACTGGATTGAATATATATTAATATTAACATTAATATTAATGAAAATTTTGAAGATATATATATTTAGAATACTAGGTAAGACCTGGTATTCAAGAGCAAGTTTTGAAAGCGTTTTCTTGAAAAAAATAAAAAGAATACATTCTTACAAAACCCCAACCAGTTAGGGAGCTTTAATTTCACAAGAAAACTTCTTATAACGCTTGGTCATATATTTTAAATATTTTGAATTTATTTACTATTAGCACTGCTCATTTTCCAGGCACAAACAAGCAGTTTTCTGGCTGACTTGGTCTATGAATGCTTCTAAGTGTGTTTCATGACAAAAACAAAAAAAAATCTCAGTTATCACAGCATATACAGCAAAACAATAATTGCGGATCTTATTTTCATAAGTCAACTTCAAATATGTGTTTAAAGTTTAGAATATTTTAAAATTATTTGCTGGACTTAAGTCAAAGTGCTTCAGAGATTTCAGGGTTACCTCCATATCTATGTGTGCTTAAGATCTATTTTATTTTAGAGTAGAACCTGATTTGTGTTGTGAGGTTGTGTATATTTTTCTAAGATACACCTTTGTTACCTCAATCGGATGATTTTTTTGTAAAAGTAGTCATCTCTTTCTGCAATGACAGGAATCAAGTAATTTTCCAGAAAAGCCTATACAGATTACTGCTCATATGTTAAAATTTATGGAGTTATGGAACATTTCCATAAACATAGAGCAAATAATATGAAAAATAATACCTCATTTCTTATTTAACTATTTCAAATTAGTCACCTTTCCATTACTCTGCATCTGACCTGAGAGCTTGAATGTTTTTATTTTCAATATAAAAACATCAGGTAAGGTTAAAACAAACTAATAATAAATAAAACAATGCAAGTGATCACAAGATGTCTCAGGACCATTGTGCATTGGGTCACAAGAGAGTGGGCTTTAGATATAGCAATTTTCCATCCTGGCCACAATTCAGGTCTGTAACTTTCCTTGAAGGTTCAATGACAAAAACGTTGTTTGGCTTGGGTTGTTTTTCAGGCAACAAAAATAAGTTTCCAAGCTTATTGATTAAAACACAGGAGCTCATTAGACAAGGTAAGTTCCTGAGAACAGACAGTATTTCTGATAAGCTCAAGAGCAGCTTAGCTCAGGTGCTGTTCATCAAGTCCTAATGAGTATTTCTGAGATGGTAGTGTGGTGGGGGGAAGCTGTGTCACCACAGCTGCTACTCTACATGTAGAAAGGTGGTAGGAACCAGGAGCCCTGCTTTCTTGACTTCAACTTTCCAGGTATCATACTGATTTCAGTACAAAACTGACAGTGGAGGCAGGGAGGTGAGGGAAAGAGAGTGACAGGCTGGCTGAGAGGGCACAGGTCTCAGTGGTGTGGCAGGGTGTCAGCTGTCATTCCATATTACCAGTTGATGTGTGGATTGGAGGACTATTTTTACCAGACTAGTTTTTGCTTGGCAAGTAATTAGGAAGTTTATTGTGATGCTGCTCAAGGTCACCAGAAGCTGTGCAGGAAGGACAATTTTAAACCAGTGGTGGATTCATCATGTCAGAAACCGCCCTTGGAGGAAAAACCTAAGGGTCAATGTGCAACACAGTGGCCTGCCTGGGACGAAGAAGGTGCAATAGGGAAACGCAGAACACGAATCGTGTTTTATTTTTATTTAAGCTGTATAAATACACGGGGCCTGAGGCAAAGGTCATAGAATCATAGAATGTTGAGGGACTGGAATGGATCTTAAAGAACATCTGGCTCCAAACCCTCTTCCATAGGGCAGAGACACATCTCACAAGACCAAGTTGCTCGAGGCCTTATTCAACGTAGCCTTGACCACTGCCTGGGCTGGGACATCACTTGCAGCCTCCGTGGGTAACTGTTCCAGTGTCTCACCACTCTCACGCAGTATTTCTTTCAAACATCTAACCTAAATTTCCCGTTTCAATTTGTACCCATTACTCCTTGTCCTATCACTACAAAGTTCCTGACAAAAAGCCCCACTCTGGCTTCCTGGTAGGCTCTCAAGATGGATGGATGCTGTTGACAGGATGACCTTCCTAGATAAATGAAATATTCTGAGTTAGAAGAGATTCACAAGGATTACCTAGTCCAGCTCTGCACAGCACATCCCCAGGAACCACACCATGTGCCTTCCTTGGACACAAGAGCTGCAGGCCGGCTGGGGAGCAGGGCGACTGTTCCTAAGCTGCTCTCCTGAGCACATGGGAGCCGCATGAGCAGGCAGCAGGTAGATAAAGCTATTACATTAACACTCCAGAGCAGCTCGGCCACCATCTGGCGCCGCAGGGAGCGTGTGTGTGTGTGTGTGTGTGTGTGTTTGTGTGTGTGGTAGGCCGGGGCAGCGCCCCACCGCGATGCCGGCACTGCGGCCCGCCCAGCCCGGCGCCTACCGGCCTGCCCGCGCCCC
>VWZS01002667.1:0-12293 GCA_013397075.1 Rhabdornis inornatus | reverse complement strand
GGGGAGGGAGAAAGGAAGGAAAGGCCTTTCCTTTGAAAGAGATAACTTCTTGTCTTCTCCGGTGTTCTGAAAAATGACACAACGGTAATGCCCTGACAGGAGTGCCTTTGGACATTTCCATCACTTGGCAGAAAGCATGATGTTATTATTTCAGATGTTCTTTGTGATTAAAATGTAGGAAGAGTACTTGCTATTTATGCCCGTGAGTTGTAATTTCTGCGTTGGGGATCCAGTGTTTCTCGTCTTGCCCAGCTTCTCCTGGTGGGAGGATGTGTGATGCTATCTGAAAATACATGTGAACCAAGAAGGCGTGTGTGACAGGTTTAGGATGCTAACTCTTCATGTTTGTCTCTGGAGATATTCAAAGCCCACCAGGACGTGTTCTTGTGTAACCTGCTCTAGGTGACCCTGCTTTGGCAGAAGGGTTGGACTAGGTGATCTGCAGCGGTCCCTTCCAATATCAGCAGTTCAGTGGTTCTGTCTATTAGGAGACAACTGACATGGGAAGTTGACTGAATGAATGGCAGGTCACTCATGACTTCAGCTCTTGGATTTGAGTGGCAATATGTTATCTGTTCTCAGCCTCTGTGAGGTCTTTGAAACTGCTAAACTGGGGTGGGGTTCTGCTGGGATTTTCCAGAAAGGTTTTGTTGTTGTTGCTGCTGGTTTTTTTGTTTTCTTTTTTTTTCCCCCTGGGATCCAGAGGGTTGCTAAAGAGTAAGCAGATGGGACGAGAGGGAAGAGGGATGTGGAGGTCCAAGTCTTTGAAGCTATCATGGTTCATCATGAGGCAGGAAGAAAGCCACCAGCAAGCCTTATGCAGCTTTTCTTTCTTGTGTTCCATGCTGCAATTCAACCTTACAATAAAATAATGGTTGGTGTTGGCCGAACACGATTGCACCCAACCCCTCAATTTGTGCCAAATGCCTTTGTCTGCTACGTGAAGAATCTGTTCGGTCCAGCAGTTATTTGCATAACTCCTATGGATCTCTTGTCTGGGATTTCAGAAAGCTTCAGAGTAGCAACTTGTGAAACTTTTTGTGATGTCTATGGGAACTCCTAAGAAACATTACTGTTTGGTTTGTATGCTTTTGGAAATTAGGCATGAAAATGCTTTGCTGCTTTTGTTTTCCACTCTGTGGGGTTCTACACACTTTTTAATATCAGAAGAGATTTTGGTAACTCCCAGATATAACAATACTTGTTTTCCTTACTATTAGTGGCTTTTGTGTTTTGCTGTATCACTGAAAAAGATGATGCAGCACATTAAGTATATTACTCATCAGTAATATGTATTAGGGGAATGTCTTCACAGCAGTTTCTCAAACTGTAGGGTTTTGAGTATTTGTGTTAAGTTGGTCCATGTGTGAGCAAGACTGCACTATCATAATTAAGTGGTGAGTCCTGATAATTGTGAGGTGTCCTTGTTTTTCTTTGGGACTGGGAGAGATGTCCTGTTCTGGCTCAGGCTACTGCAGATAAGTGTCATTCTCTTACCATTGAACTGTAGGAGACACTGTCCTAGGTATGTGGAAGGGAGCATTTTGAGGGAGATCTGGAAGGACAGCCAGCACTAGATTGGATTGCCTCATAGAATGTAGTTTTCTAACCTCAGCTGTGGTTCCACAGCAGTGGACATTTGTCTTGTTGCTGCTGACAAGGCGAGGGTTTTGCTGCTTGTCCCTCTGTCAGCTGAGTTGTTCCTACAGACTCTCTCCCATCCAGTATGTCTAATGATTTTTTTCTTCTGATTATTTAATATGTTAATTAATGATTTGATTATCTAAACACAGTAGAAAACTTTCGGATGCGCCAGTTTTCTGCACAATTAGTGTGTTCCAATAGCTTACAGAGGGATCTATGACCCCAGCAGTATCAGTATGTAGGAAATATACATAGTCAGGATGACATGGAAGTCTTTACATGTGATCTTCTGGATGTGCTCTCCCCAGAGCTGTATCCTAGGAAGAATCAGGGTTGTCTATCAAATCAGCTGCTGTTGGCTGAGAAAGCACCATTAAAATGGTTTAGGAAACTTTTGGAGAGAGAAATGTGTTCATATGGGCTTTTCTTTTTACATATTGTCTTGTCTGTAGTGAGTCCTTTCTTAAAACTAAACATTGTTTTGAGAGGTAGATACAGTAATTCTTTAAGTTTTTCTTAGTTACCTGTTTATTTGCTGGATCCAGAGAAGAATAGTTTTACTTCGTTAGTGGGATCAGTGAAAAAGTGTGTGGGTTTTTTCATCTATCTGCCAGTAATCGTGAACGTTTTTCTTCTGAATAGAGAGTTTTATTGATTCCAGAGAACCATTTTTCTTTAAGTAGAGAAAGCTAAAAGAAATGCATTTTTTTGGTGAAACGTGATTGTTACAAGTAAGACCAGAACATTCTGGAAAAAATAAGTCACATATTCTGTCATTTTGACAAGTTCTAATTAGCCTGAAGTGAGAGATTTATTGTAGGACTGAATAGAAAATGAATGTTGTAGAAAAGAAAGGCATTGTTAGAAGTCATGGCCAAAAACACATGAAAAACAGTTTGGATAAACCCCTGCATTTTCAAGGACTGATGTTGCAGAGATTGCTGTTTTTCCTCAGTGTGTAAACATCCTTTTAACTGTTACCTAAGGCTGCAGATAGTATTTCCAGTTACAACCGGAATAACTAGTTATATTATGTATCGTAGGAGGTACTAAGTGGTCACCTAGTTCAGGTTCTTATAATAACTTCTGATACTGAAATTTACTGCTTGGTTTATTTTATGCATATTGCTTGAAATATGACTTGGTAGTCTATCTTGGAAATGGGGAAGAACTACTTTGTTTTAGGTTGCAATTTGATAAGAATGAACTGCATTTCCACATCTGAAAAGTGTCCCTTATCACATGGAAGCTTAGGGCAGTTGGTAGGAAATCAGAAGGTGCTTGCCAGACTCACGGTGATGATCCTATCCAGAAGGTGTCCCTTGTTGACTTCTAAAGATAGGCATTTTTCTGTTGATGAATTCCCGTTACACAAATAATAATAGCCTGCTGTTTTATGTGTGAGCTTAGACCTGTATCTACACTTCCTGTGCATTATCCCATTAATGATGACAGAGACCTGTTTAAGTTCTTGTAGAAAGAATCTTTCACATTTTTTTTCCATAAATGCGGTCTTTTCCTGAAACAAGGCAAATCACTTCTGCCCTGCAGCTGTTTAGTAGGTTGGTTAATTTTTTTTTCTTTTTCTGTTAATTTCCTCCTCAGCCTATTCTTGTTCTCTCTCTTTGCATATCTGAAATACTACCTAGGAAAGCAGATAAATTAATTATATATTTGCTAATTTTGAAAGTGCTATGGGAGGGATGGAGAGGCAAATATAATTTTGACCTCCCTGTGTCAGAAATAATGTACAGGAATGAGGAAAAGGGACACTCTTGTAATTAGGAAGCTGACTTAAGATTTGACTGAACTTTTGGGAAAGGAAAAATGCTGAAATTTTAAGGATTAACCATCAAATGGTGTAAAAATGAAAGATCATGCCTTTATGCCCATGTTTTTCATAATACAAGAATAGGAGAGCTGTCAGTGTTTGAAAAGGAAAACCTGAAATTGTTAAGAAAGGACTGAGTACAGTTATCACATGGAGCTTGTTACCAGAGGAGATTGAATCTGGAAGCATAGCAGAATTTTAAGAAGGATGGGAGGAATATACCGTTTTACAATAAGAGCTGAAAAAATACACCAGCAACTGTAAACAGTTTCTGTTCTTCCTGAGTCTGTAGTTTAAATAACCTTTTACTGATGTGATGTTGGAAGAAATCTTTCTCATGGCTTTTATGTTATAATTGACTCTTAAGAATGTTCTCCATTTGTGTCTGGAGCAGCTGGAACTGGTCATGGTAGAGGATAATCCATTCAGTCCAAAAACCTACTGGGAGCTCCTCTGTCCTTAGTCTTGCTAAAACATCTTGGTAACTATTTTCACCTTCAGACACAAATGAGACTACATTTTAGCAACACTCAGGGCTAAACTTTGCTTCTCTAAAACCCAACTTCTGTGAAACTTATGTTTCTCAGAGTCGAGAGGTCAGTAGCATCCTCTGTGTTCTGAGTAATCTTGTGTCTTCGTGTACAACTCCCAGTAGCAAGAATGATTTTATGGTAGGAGAGAAGATTTAATGATGCTATAAAATTTCGGGTCAGATTTGGGTACTCACCCTATTTTACAAGCTCTTGAGGATAGATTTAAATGGTAATGTGTTTTTACTCTTTCCTTTGGTGACATACATCTATTTGTTCCCTGTGATTAAGGTTTTTGTTACCACGTTTAAATCATTTGACTCAATTACCTAATCCCTGTGTAGGCTGTACAGACACAATGTGTCTTTGTGCTTCCATAATAGCCAAAACACACCCATGGTTTCAAGTCTGCTGCTGCTGGTCCAGCTAATAGGTCCAGCATTTAGGGTTATCTGGTGTAGGTTCTCATTGTAGCATCCGAAGTTTCTGAGGATTGTTCCCTCAGAAAAATTGACCAGGAGGATATGTTAAATTTTCTGTCTCCTATGCACTTTTTATGCATTCAGCTTTCATTAAGCCATGAATTTTCATTGTTACTCACAGATTCTCATATATTTATGTCAGCCTTCTGTATTTTGTGGAAATAGCTTTTTTGCAAGATGAGTAACAAGAGTTGAGTCCTATTCTTCAGAGAATCTTCTCATCTTTGTTCCATAAGGGTGTTTAATACAGCATTATTTACTGGCAGTAATGTCTTTAGAGCTGTACCTGGCAACTAGGATCACACAGCTCGTATTGCATGTTTTTCCCCCAGTAATCTGTTGTGGGGGAATCTGTTCTTTGTTTCTATTTAATAGGTAAAATTATTGTTCTTTGCACCCATGCTCTGTGGTAGCCTGTGGCCTGGGCCTGGTGTTGCTTGTCTTTTCTTCTTATGGCTTTATGAGTGGAAGACTTCATTGTGCTGCTATGTCAGCAAGCATCACTTTTCCCCTTGTCAAGGTGGGACAAGACAATAAGTCATGGGGAAGAAGTCATGCTTGACTGAAGAGTAATGTCTTACAAAAGTGTATCTCTTTCTGTTTGCTGTAGAGATAAACTAACCTTTTGAGGTTTTTTTTTTCATACATCCACTTACTGTGGAGCAAGGCAGAGAAATGAGTGTGAAGTATTTACCAGATGAGCTCTTTTCTTGGAGCATAAAATCTGTAGTATATTTATTGCGTTGACTTGTGTAGTGTGCTACTAAGGTTTTTGAGGTTTGGGGGTTTTTTTGTGCTTGAGTAGTAAGAAACAGAATGGAGTAAAATAACTTCTTTGCTGTGTCACAGTTTAGGTTCTTCCTTTGTAAACATTTACAGCTTATAATATAAAGTGGGATTTTTTTTCCCCAACTTTTCTTCCTGTCTTGTATTTTGTTGGGTTATCTTGTCCTCCTTGTCATACTGTTTGACAGGATTTGGGATCAGTAGGAGAATGCTGTGGTCAACCCATGGTGACCACTAATAAACCAGGGTGTTCCTTATAATTGTTCACATTATGTGTATTCCATAGAGGAAAATAGTTCAGTTACTTTTGATACATTAAAGGTTTATGTTAACTTCAGAATTAAGTTAAATTTCTAATGTGATACAAGAAGTGAGATGTAGAAGTTCACAGTAAGGACTACTAAGCAGTCTTTACATTGTCCAGTAGTAAGAATGTATACAAAATATAATACATGGTCAGGCGTGATGGTATTTGTGATTTAAAACTGAGGAGTTTTTAAGAAGCCATTGGATTTTAGTAGTCAATTTCTCATTATGTCTCTGTAACATAGATAAAACTATTTGGAGGTGTATATGCTTTCAGTGTGTATTTCCAGATGTAGGATAGAAGATTTTTTGTGTAGCTGCAATACATTCTCTGTTATATCTCTTCATCTATTTCAAAAACACAAAAGAACTTTCAGATATATAAACAGTTCTTTTTCATTACTTGAAATCTTGTGTGTGCTTTCCAGATTTATGACTCATGTCTTTTCAGAAGACTTTTTATATTTTTGAAGATCTTTCTAACAACCTTTTAAAAGTTTGTAGTTGTATATTCCAAACTTTTAGGTTTTATTGTGACTTGGTATTTGGGGTTTTATTTAAATCATTCTCAGTAATGGACTGAATAGAGACATAAAGCCAGATATTCCTAGCTATAGTGTTTAGAGCAATTTTTCTTGGGTTTGGGCAGATATTTCCCTACTTATGTAAGTAAGACTGTTAGACACTTTTCATAATTAAATTAGCTACAGTCAGTTTTGACTGCTAGGATGTTTAACTTTACTGTTTAACTGCTTTTCTCTGCCTGCTGCATTGGGGTTAGCTTTTAGTTAGATGTCTTGTAGGGAAATGAGAAAGGGAGAGCAGGAAACTAAAACTCTAATTTAAATATGTCATTTAGATAGAGATTATCTAAAACTGCTATTAGCTATATCCTCAAACGCATTCATATTGTGTATGTGTGGGCACATGTGCTGTTTTATTTTCCTGCCCTAGTTCCTTTCTTAAAAACGTTTACACTTTTGTATTGCTTGCGAGTACAATTTTTTAAAATTTTCATTTAAAGAATTAAACAATCTGTATTTTCTGTAGTGTTCCAAGTATACATATATAGATGGGCGATTGACATGATTTTCTTACACATTTGGCTTCTGTAAAGGAATCCTTTGAATTCTGTATTAAGTCTTTAGCCATGAAACAGTGTTGCCTATGTGTGATAACCTGGAAACACACTTCGGTCAAATCTCCAAGACGTATCATGATAAGGTCAATTTTGACCTTAGAACATTCACATACCTTTGATTTGCTAGAAGTCAGTGAATTCATCTACAATTGTTAAAGCTTCCCTGACGTGGAGCCCCCTGTGAAGGTAGAACAGGGGGCTTGATGTTGGTGTCTTGTGCCACAGCTTCTCTGTGCCTGGTAATTGCCCCAGGGAAATGGTGCAGCTGCAGGTAGTAGGTCTCAGGGAGGGTGTTACAAACGTGGCATTGCCATTTCCTTATTAAAAAGTGTTCTGCAAAGCTAATTTTGCTGCATTTGAATTTGGTCATTGCTAAATATGTAGAACTAAGTTTTACATTTGTTAGACAAAAGGCAACAAAGCTGTGCATAAAAATGCTTTAGATTTACGTTTCTCGGATAAGAGTATGAATTTATCAGACTAACGTGTTTTTTTTTTTGATGTGTAGTGCATGGAACCATTTACATGAACAGCACATGCCTGGAAGACTTGTGATAACTCTACTATTACTGTCTAAATTCAGTTGTTTCCTGTTGCTAAGAACCCAAGTTAATTTTAGAATTGCTTAAAAGAAGTAGGTAGTAGTGGCTGTTAAACACAACTCTGGAGAACTATGTCTAACCAAAACTTTTAATGATGGTTTTCAAAAATGTGAGTTATCAATTCGATTTAATTTAAGTAAGCCACTTGATCAGTTTTTTCCTTTTGTCTTTTTTTTTTAATTGGATCTTGTTTAGCAACACTGGATCTGATTTTTAACTCTTGAAAGATGAATGAGGGGTTATGTTGCTTTGAGGGCTTGAATGTGGTGGTAGAGTTTTTTATTTTGCTTTATTCAAATAAATATGCTTTCAGATTAGCTTAGTTTTTATTTAGTGGCAGTTCTTGTTCCATCAGTCATAAACTGCTTTTGGGTTTCCCAGGCTTGTAAAGGGGTACATTTTCTGCCACAGATATAACCACCAACACAGTGTAAAACTAATTGGCCACTCCGTAACAAAATGACTTGTAATCAATCAGTAACAAAGTGACTGGTGCATAACAAAAAGTCTTTTACTTTGTTCTCATTTTTAGGAGTATATGGTAATTCTGTTCAATAACATTCAATACTGGAATGTTATTTACTTTCAAGTTATCAAAAATTCATTGCAACTTTGCCAAGTTTTCTAAGTTTGATGTTCTCTTGGCTCTCATCAGGCACTCACAGATTTGTGTAATCCCAGGTATCAGAAGTGTATTTTTAGTCTTTTCTGTTAATTACAGAGCTGTTTATTTAGGAATTGCCTTTAGTGGACAGCACACTGGATGTGTGGGTGGAGAGAGCTGGACAGTGGGCTTTGTCTAAAGCTTTTTCTTTAGAAGCACGGTATCCCGGACACTTGTGCCCTTGAAGAGTTTGGCTCTAGAAACTTTGTTGCACAGGGCTCCACATTTTTGCAGTCGCTAAAATGTATTACTTTTATTCTGTGACTAAACTACATATGGAGTTTGAGGATTTCCAGCTGATCTATAGAGATGTTTTTACAACTTATCTGTAGCAGTGTTTCATCTATAGAGATGCAGGAGTGCATAGTGGTGTGCTAATGAGGATCTCTGGCTCTAGGAAGAGGGCAGTGGAAGTAAGTTCAGCTTGAAAAGTGCAGAAACACTTAGGTTTTTGAATACTCAACATTTCTAATTCACCTGTGGGTTATGTTTCCTTCTACTTCGTCTTTTTATGATTTGAGCTTCAATGTAAATTTTAGCATTTTAGTACAATAAGAATTCAGGTGGTGGTGAATAATGTCAATATTTTGATCACAACAAGATGGTTTTTAGGTTGTGATAAGCTTTTCATCAAAGAAGAATTAAAATACTACTTAAAGTTTTCTTGTTGGTTTGAGCTTTTAGAACCTTGTTAATCTAAAATACAAGCTTTAAACTTGCATGAGAATGAAGTCTTCTCACTTCTAAACTGGAGTAGCAGTTGTCAGCTCTATAATGAATTAACTAACGGTACATGTTCTTACTAAATATAATTTTGTGAAGTAAAGGGGAAAAAAACGTCTAACAAACAACTGCTTGATGGGATGGGTCATGAAAAGCAAAGAGTACCATTTGAAAATATCTGTAGAAGGTGCTGTTAAAGTTTTTCTGTGTGATATAAAGAGGCTATTGTTTTTAGGCAGGTATGGTCAGCTTCAGAGAAAGTAGAGAAAATCATCAAAAGGAAGTCTCTGCCATTTATTCAAACAACAAACAAAATGAAAAAGGAGGAGAGAGAGAAGACTGGACAAGTCACATCTGTCCTGTGCAGATGATATTCACCAAACTATTTTAATCCACCAAAATCTTAAATCCTGTTACTAAACAAATTTCAACAACCGCTGCTATTTGAAAAATATACCTATATATATCTTTCAAATAGCTATTTCCAAATGCTATTTGAAAGACTGTCTAGGTTTAATACCAGCCAGTAACTATGTACTGCTGAGCTGTTTGCTCAGTCCACACACCTACACCCCTGGTGGAATGAGGAGGAGAATTTGGAGGGAAGAAAAAAAAAAAGTTAAAACCTATAGGTTGAAGAAAGAACAGTTTAATGATTGAAGAATAATGATAGTAGTAGTAGTAGTAGTAGTAGTAGTAGTGGTAAAAACAGTAACATAATTGTATTGAAAAGGGAGACAACAATAGGAGAGAGAAATAAAATGTCAGAAAAGGCAAGTGATACACAGAACAGGGTCTCACCATCTGCTGACCAATATTCAGCCTGTCCCCATGCAAACTGGAGCCTCCCAGCCAACTTGACCCAGTTTATATACTGGGCTTGATGTTTTAGGTGTGGAGTGACAGGATCACAGAATGATTTGGGTTGAAAAGGACCCAAAAAATTATCCACTACCACCACCTCATCATTCCTGCTATGGGCGTTTCAGTAGACCTCATTGCTCAGAGCCGTATCCAGTCTAGCCTTGAAAGCTTCTAGAGATGGGGCATTTACAGCTTCTCTCAACAACCATTTGCAGTACCCACCCTCACAACAAAGACTTTTTTCCAAATATCCAGTCTAAACCTACTCTCTATGTGTTGAAGGCTGTTACCCTAGTCCTATCCCTACATGCTGTTGTAAAAATACAGAGTATCCCTTTAGTGAGTTCAGGCCAACTCTCCTGGTTATGCTTCTTCCCAGACTCTTGTGCACCTACTTGCTGGCAGAGCATGGAGCACTAAAATTATTTTGGGTTAAGTGCTAACTAGCAACAACCAGAGCATAAGTGTGTTATCGACATTATTCGCTCACTATGCCACAGCAACTCTTGCTGCTGGGAAGAAAGATAACTATCCCAGTCAGTGCCGTACCAGGACATACTTGAGCTGAATCTAAGTTTGCTTACACTTCAGAAATGTAATGAAATTTATACTGAACACAGAGGGCCTGGATCTGCAAAAATACATGAAGAAGTATTCTGTGAGTAACTTTGAGAAGCAGTTTTAGAAGTTTACAGAGGCTGCCTGCAAAATTGTTCTTAAGATCTCCAAAGAACTGCTGACTAAATGCACAGAAATATGTCAAATTGTATTCAGTTTTACAAAACCATAAAAATAATATAAAATACTGAACTACTCCTGCAATGTGTTTACAAGTTATGAACTCATGGGAAAGGTAGAAGTGTTATCAGGAATTGAATGGAAACCTTCACTTATGCAGCATCAGTAAAAGAAAATTTCCTAGAGGACAGTAAATATGATCCTGTTATACAGTGGTGCCTTGTTCTCATTTGAATAAAGTTTGCATCTCTGACTGCTCAATCTTTCTTATATTTGAGAACTGGAGGGGGTTGGTATGGGCTGTGGAGGGGACCAGCAGGTGCTGGAAAACCTCACAGGAATTTTGGAAATGTGTAGATTATTATTGTTTCATTTTGGGGTTTTTTTTACACTTTAGAGGGGATATTCCTGTGTGAATATGTGACAAAATTTTTACTTTATGAAAGGTGAATGAAAACTTTTTTCTTCTCTCCTTATAAGACTTAACGAAATTGGAGAAAGTTGGTTTTTTAAAAAATCTTCTAAAGTATTTTTGCTTTTTGCAGGGGTTCATCAGTCTCCTTACTACTTGTGGTACTTCCAGTAAGCTCACCACTTCTATATGAAGCACACTGGTGAATCATATGGGTGGTTCATTTAGCCCAGCAACTAGAGGCTGTTTAGGGGAAGCACATCAGCCTTATCTCTTTGCAAAATCTTTGTCTTCCCCACTATCCAAAATTATGTCTAGGATGTAAAAAGTACAATTTTGCCTGGTCCTAGCCATTTATAGACCAGTTGCCTCTGAATTTACTGAATACCTCTGTGACCAGACTTAGACTGCCTGCCTCTTGCAGACACAAGATCGAGAAGTTCCCTGCTTTCTCCATACAAAAGTACATTATCGCTTTTATCTGTCTGTAGCCTATGCCTTAAGAAACCACTCCCAGTTTTAGTGTTGCAGAATATTGTCAATAATAGTTTTCACTCATTTTGTCCTTTATGGTTGTAAAGTGGAACCAAATCCACCCTCAGTGCTCTCCTTAAAAGTGAGCAGTCTTTACCTGCTTGATAGGTTCATTCTCTTTGTTTTCTAAGTTGTCCTTCTCTTAACCTCTTCTAATTCCACTTACATCTTTTTTGAGGGGTGCAATACTACTTGAGATGTGGATGGACCGAAGTTTTATTTATAGTTTGAAAAGGATACTTGCTTCTAAGTTTCAACAGCTTTTTTTGTCATTGCAGGTGCATGTTTAGCAATGATATTTTGAGATAGCTGTGTCAACTAAAGGATCTCTCTAGAGCTGTAACTTCTAGTTCCTGATTCAGCATTATAAAAGTGTAATTAAGATTTGTTTTCTCTGGATATATTATCTTTCCTTTAATGTTTGTCTAGCATTGAAAGACAGGTGTCTGCTAAGGAAAGCAAGAGCCTCCCTTGAAATGCAGAATATGAGCCCCTTCTGTCTGAATTATTCTAACTGTGACATTAAGGGGCTTTNCAGAGCATCCCGGCAGGCAAAGGGCGTGTGGCTACAGTGCGCTGAAAAACCCAGAACAGTGGCAGGAGAACTGGACAGAGACAGCCCGGCTCCGGACACGGCTCAGTGGCGGGGGAAAGGGGCTCGGGAATCCCGGGATTTGCCCTGAGGCGCCCCAGCAGATGGCGAAGGATCCTTTTATTTTGGTGCGGCAGGGTGCCAGTAAAGGTCCCAGTTCAGTGGCTGCTCTCACGAGCAAACGCTCACCCACAGCACAAGCAGCAGGGCAGGGCTGGGCTCCGATGGTGGCAGCAACGAGTTCCCCCATGCAGCAGCTCGACCGTCCCTGTCTGAGGCCGAAAGAGCAAGAGAGCGATCTAGGAGCTGTGCCTAGCTCCTTTTCCCCAGCCCAATTCTCTCTGTATCTTTGTCTCTCGGGGAGAAACCCCTCAGCCCCCACAGTAAAGCCAGTTGCACTCCTCCTGCTTCTGAGTAGTTTCTTCTTTTGTCTCTCTTAAGTAC